>QGMK01000335.1:0-28051 GCA_007825345.1 Lachnellula suecica
TAGATCTGAGATTAATTTGTAGTTGCAGAGATTGATTGGTGGGTTGTTTATGGATACTCTAGTGACGTTTCCTGATGTCTGTAAGGAGAGCGTGTTGTAATTGACGGTAGAATTTGGCGCTCTTTTGGGTATGGGAGGAGCAGCTTGAGTTAAGATGGCGCCGAAAATGAGAAAAAGCGAATAATGCATCACGTGAGCTGGAAGTTTTCCAAAGTAAGTATGCAAAATTGTAGTGGAAATGAACCGAAGTGGAGAGTTTCCTGGCCCAGGTGACCTCTGACTTATATAGAATGTTTGGCTTTCAGCTTGACGCTGACTTCCTTTTGAAATCAACAAATGATTACATGTTATGGCTTTCTCGACCGGAACGACTATTCCGCCGAGTTGAGGGTTAAATAGTAAACAATTCTAGGCTCCTGACAACGACGACGACGAGCACTGCTCGAAAACCATTGCAAGTAGAAGTTTTGAAGTGTTTACAATGACCCACCTCTTGTGCAACAATATAAACAGCGTCAAACCTGTATTCACTGGACAAAAGATAAATAAAACTCAACTGCCGTCGTTACTGAACCCTGCTTTCTGAAGGAGCAAATCCGCGAGCTAGCATTCTGCTTCATCTGGTGCACCTGGATGACCTTGCTGACTGTCTCTATTCCAAGGTCAAGAGTCCGATTGACTGTGCAATCCAAGTCCCAATCCGAAGCCCCGCTACCATTCTGCGGCTTACTTCTACCCAGACACTGAAGGATTGGACCTCAAAGAGGCATTGTCAAAGCCGCCACATAGCTTTGTTTCATGTGCTCCTATATCATAATTAGCTTCAACCCAAATTTTCAAAACGCAACCCAGCACTCGGGATGAGTCATTCATAACTCACACAGGAATTTGTTTCTTGCTGCCAGCCACAGGAAATTGCAAACGTCACAACGAGTCCAACAATATTTTCTCCTGGTGAAGCTTGAAGCGACCGCCAATTGTTTGCTCCAATTACACCCCAGTATATTTCTCGTTGGCGGTTTGTTCGGAGCTGAGGTCTCGCATCAGCGTGCTTCCAAGCCTGTTTTCGAAAATCAAAACAATGGAAAGTCTAGAATTGGGGTCTTACCTTAATTGCTTTGGGTTCTTCATGCATTGCGACTAGGACTTCGTTGACGAATTCGCCTCCAGGCCCGTCGATGTCAAAATGAACGCAGTTCTCTTCGAGCCAATCATTTCCATCATTTTCCTTCTGAATACCAACTAAACGCTTCTTTGCATCGTATCCCGAGGTGAAGTCAGCTTTGATACCACAAATGTTATGATTTGGTCGCGTGCCATCAGACAGCATGTCGCCACCGACAACATATGCCGACAAACGCGTAAGATTTTGGAGCTCTTGTCGATCTTTGGCCCAGATAAGTGCTTCGTGAGAAACGACGTCTTCGGGGACACAGGCATTATTCTTAGGCCTGTCCTGTTCCGGGACGAGAAGCTGAAGATTTGGGTAAGACAATATCGGAGACGAAAGAATGTCACTGTAGTCTTCTTTCCAAAGCTTTTTCCGCAAAGGTGCAGTTTCCGGTATATCGACCGAAGCGTCGAAATGGTCATCGTGTAGATCTGGGTGTAGGGATTGCAGCAGACCAAGACGAAGGATCTGGCCTTCGGGCTAATGCGTGTTATTTTCTGAATATGCATTCCCAGCAGAGCAACTTACTGATATTTGACCCATGATTCCAACAATTGACATATTTTCAGCGACCAGAAGAGCACGTTTTGAATGCCCCATATTTGTCTCCCCAAATTGACTCTCCGATCCATTCCTTTGAAGGACCTGTATATCTTCATCAGTCTTGTGCTGCCTCCAAGCCAAAACCACAACGTTCAACTTACGGAAATGCCCTTCACGCATGTTGCTGACAGTCCAACACCTTGGTAATTTTCTATTCGCGTCCCGTGATGGTTGATGCTAGCCAAATCCAAAGTTGGTAAATGCAGGATCAAACCGGTAATCCAATCCCCACTGGGGATTTCCAGGGCTTGTTTTGAGATCTCCTCCTCGGCATCGTCCTTGCCAAACAGTCGGCGCTGAGAGTCTAGGGTAACAGACAACCCAACTAAGCAGTTTTTCTCGTCCCAAAATACCTCTAAGACGTTTCTCTTTCCGTACAAGTCAGCCCAAGAATGAGCCCAATAGACAAGTTCCTGGTCCTTCTTGCTGGGCACCGGAAAGGAAACAATTGGCATATGCACACATGCGGAGCGGTCGCGAATGTCATTTTCAACAGGACCTAGGCTGGAACTGTCGTCATCATGGCGTCGAGGGAGGTATAGACGCGCAAGCTGCTCACAAACACCCCAAATGCGACGGCGGTTGGCAATTCCCATAAAAGGCCCTGTCATTCCAACCTTGGCAGTGGTAATCATCTCAGCCCAGCTAAGGAGTGACTTGAAGCTTTTCCCTCGGAATGATTGGGGTCCGTCCATTAGCTCATGAAGTTCGAAAAACCATGGCATGCAACCCTTAATGCGACCCTTCCAGAAGCTTTCACTGCCTCTCAGAACGGTCATAACTAACCAGGAGGCCTTATTCAAATTGAGAAGTGCCTTTACTGGAAGGAGACATGATATCCTGTGAATGAGATCGTAGGGCAGTTTCGTGAAGGGGTCATGTTTGACATGTAGTCCAATATCGTCCCTAAAGGTCGAAATCTCGAAGTTACCCTCGGCGATCATAGTCGTAAGTTGGCCTTTTAGATCCGAATCAGCCATTGGGTGACTGACAAGGAATTCCTCTCCTGGCAATGATTCCCAGAATTGCTCTCTTTCTGGGCCTGGATCCCCATAATCGAGATACAGACAGTGAGTGTAGTCCGGGGCTAACTCCCGCATGATGTTGTGAAGAAGGTCTTTGTCGATTTTTGAACCGTCCTTTGTGCCGGTCAAAACTATGGAAAGAAGCTCGTAGCAACACCAGTGGAATGGAAAGACAGGGTCGCCCTGGTTGAAATCGTGATAACAGCACATGTCGAGGTCGTAGCTACTGTGATTAAAATCTTTGCCATCTTGTACATCGACCCCGCCATAGTCTACAAATCAGGACATTAGTATTAGTATGTTTTTGGGAATGAACTTTGGGCGTAAGGTGGTGGAGGAAGGGAAGAGTATACGTTGGCTTCAGACCAGCAGACGTAGTAAGCTTGAACTCAAGCAACAAGCTTACCTTCATAAGTCCCTGGCCCTGAAACAAACGCCCTAGACTCTGGTGAGTAAAAACCACCGATATGATTTACGGAAACACTTACTTGGTCACTCCTGGAGCATCAGCAATGAAACCTAGAACATGGAGCGTTCCGGTCCACTCAGTATCGCTTTCACTAATGATTTCTGGATCATAGCTGTGTTCTTCCTCGTAGCTCTCAAAGGACTCGGTTTCGCTCTCTTCGTTGGGTGCATCTTCGCCCTCTTCTTCGTTCTCTTGTCGACGTTTGCGAAATCGAGCAGTGCGAGGTTTACGGGCAACCTGGCCGCCGCCAAACGGACCACCGCATATGGCGCAGTAACAGTCCCAAGATCCCATGGTATAAAGAGCTTTTGAGTATCAGGTGCGCAGTATGTTTCCGACGCCGAGGTCTGAAATAGGGAAATTTGTCCTTGGCATCCAAGGCAGCTGTGGCGCTAGTTGCGGCGTGAACGATTTTCTATTTTTAGCATCTAAGTACTCGGCCATCGACATGAATTGGGAACTTGAATTGCCATTTCTACATGTTTTTTTAAGATCTCCGCGTGCCCTTTTTCAGCCTCGTGGCAAACCACCAAGTCTGCGCATAATCACGTGGGCTGACGCGTCTGATTGGCTTACGTACATTTACTGTATCGAGTTACCCCTCCTTTAGCACTCTTGAGTCTAAGATTTGTTGCCTCCTTTTTTGCCCCAAAATATTGTCTTCGATGTTGTAGTCTTACTGCAAACTTCTTTGCTCTAGTTCTGCAGAGAGACAAAGCTCTGAGACACCTTACACGACAACCACCGTGCAGCCGTGCTGCTCCTCTCTTCTTCTTTCACCTCTGCTCTGTTATTCATGTAACACTTGCGGTGCGAAATGAAAGCTCAATCTAGGATAACGTTCATGTTTTTCCCCCCTTCACTTTGAATGTACTTCGTACATCTTATTTCTCAAAACAATTAGGCACAGTTTCCTTGTACAAAGAAACCTCGAAAACGTGTCGTGGAGAGGATACGCTCCCCGCTCGGCCCCCAAAATCCGGCGGATCGTTACGAGCAGCAAGGCTTCCAGTGTATCATGTTCTAAAACATAAAGTTGAGAATGACAGCTCTATTACGGTGGTATACCCGATTAGGAAACCCCATCTATGGTATCTTTAATGTTACACAAATTTATAAAACAGCAAATTTGAGTTCGGCTTCCAAAGTCTTCAGCTTACTCTCATCCCAAGCAGCCGTTTCGCCTGGTACAATAGGCGACTCGTACTTCGACCCCACAGAAGTAAGGACCTCTCCAATACCCCCGCCATTCGCAAATACGTACGCTCTCGCATAGGTGCTAGACACTCCAAAGCTCCATTTTGTCCCAGCTGGAACAAAGGTCGTCTCCCCAGCCGTAGTGCTAACTTCAGCGCCGTCGATTTTCAATTTTAAGACCCCCTCAACCGTGAAAACCGCATGGTGCGTCTCCTTGAACTCCAGATCTTGACTCATACCCTTTGCAGCGTGGATCGAGCTTCCTTCCAAGCTGTAAATGCTGAATCTCCCTTTCGTCTCCTTCCTCGTCGCGAGTGGTCTAACAACCGTGCCTCCGACTTCCCACTTGTCTCCTTTGCCTTCCTTCAAGAAGTACCCGCCGTCCTCACACGCTCCTGGCAGCTTCTCCTCGCTCCCATCCCAAGGTTGCGGGTCAAATTGGGCCTTGTCGCGAACAGGAATCATGTCGAACTTTTCAGCAGCAGCCATGAGTTTAGGGATGAGAACCTCAAATGGGTTGCGCCTGTCGTTCGTGGGAAACAGAGGCCCCACGTACGGCTCACCAATGAAGCGGAAGAATTCCTCCCAGCCACCGGGAATAATCAGACCTACGAATTCTGTGTGCGCAGAGTCCATTTGGTACTGATGTACCGTTCCCTTTTGCCAAAATTAGCTTTCTTCCAAAGTTCACGGGTTGACTCGGGGGTGCTTACAGGAGGCACGCTAGCGAAGTCTCCAGGACCTAGCGAGCGCGCTTTGTCGTTGGCCCAGACGTTTATCTTTCCTTTCAGACATAGGAAAACATCATGTGCTTCTTTGTGGAAGTGGAATCCGATGGGCTTATCGAATGTTCCCCCAGTTCCCAAGATGGCAAATGCATTGTCGGTTTCCTTGCCCGTGACTAGCAATCTCATTGTTGAATTTGAGGTGGGTATCGTCCATAGCTCTCCGGAATAGCATGGTAGGACATACGCTTGGGCAGTTTTCCCTGGAGGGGTTGTGAGGTGCTCAATTGGCGCCATTTTGTTGATTGTATCTCGTCCTCTTGATACACTTGAAGATCTGGGGGCACTAACACAGCGAAACGAATGACAATGCCGACGCCTTTTTCAGCAAACTTTGGATTTCCTCCATCGCAAACCTCCCGCTCTTTCTTTATATAGAAAAGTTGTAAATCAGCAGATAGTCCCATAGAAGTGGACATCGTAAATTCTGTAGGGGTTCTAGGCCACATGTCCACAGCCGATTCCCAGTAAAGTGGACGTCGGCCGCCACTTCCCCACAACGTGGTGGGGTGTGGATAGACTGTAGGAGCGAGACGAACCAGCCGTGCTTGACAGCAAGGCTTCTTTCTTGCGTTATTAATCGTTGCTCGGTCTCGGCCCAGTAAGAGAAAAGCCGCAGCTCGAGGCGGACATTCTCGTAGACCGAAACGCCGGTTTTTAGTATATTCTCAAGTACATATCACGTGGCTCAAGTACCCCACTACCTTGTCTACTTTTACCCCTCCAGCCTTTATACTTTCGAGGCATTCCCCCATCTCTGACGTTCCTACAAACAGCAAATACCATGGAAGAAATCCGAGCTCTGAACGCCGAAAAGGGGCAAGCGATCCCTGACGTCCTCTTCCCAACTTTCCAAATATATACCCCGCGCCTCACCAAGAACAAGGAAGCCATTCTTTCCATCCCTTCAACGACCGAATCATACGGTTCCCATCCTCGGCAAAAGCTCGACATCTACAAAGCACCCCAAGAATCCAAAGATACTCCAATCCTCGTCTTCTTTTATGGTGGCGGCTTGACCCGTGGCGATAAGATCTCCCCGCAGTTCAATCTCGTGTACCACAACCTCGGTGCCTTTTTCGCCGCCAGAGGCATCACGACCATCATTCCAGATTATCGACGTGTGAAGTCGCAGTTTGGGGGCGAGGATGCCGTGTTCCCTTCTGGAGCCGAGGATGTGTCTTTGGCAATGAAGTGGGTGGAGAAATATGACACTTCTACGAAGAGAAATGTTGTTATCATGGGAAATTCTGCTGGTGGTGTGCATATCTCGACCTTCATGTTTGAGCCCAGTTTTCTAGAGCAGAGGAAGCAGTATGTTGAGGGAGAGGGGAGTATATTGTTGAAAGGGGCAATTGAGCTGGCCGCTCCATTCCATTTTGGGCTGGCGGCAGCGGACCGAAATGATATGCTCATGACGTATTATGGCTCCGAGAAAGGGTACAAAGAGAATTGTCCTTTGGGATTGCTCGAGGCAATTATGAAGAGCGGAAAGTCCAGGGAGGAGATAGGAGTGCCTAAAGTGTTGGTCTTGTTAGGAGAATGGGATCCTGTGGATGATATCGTGAAGCCCGTGGAGGAGTTTGTTGGGCTGTGGAAGAAGCATTGGGAAAGTGACATTGAGTTCAATGTACTCAAGGGACACAACCATATCAGTCCTCCTTGGGCGCTGAATGCCGGCGAAGCAGAGGGAGAGAAATGGGGTGAGGATGTGGCGAAATGGATCAAGAACTGAAATGTCTAGAATGGCATTTTTGGAAATGTAGAATATAGCAGTATCTACTTGATAAGGCAACGCCGGGGTATCAGCTCTAAATCTATGATAAAACGCCAGACCATGCTTTTCCGTTCCCTGTCTATGCCGCTTGAAATGAATCATTCAAATACGCCACGAAACTCTCCCTAATTCTCTTCACAGGAACAGAGTTCTGCCTGTTCAAACTTATGAACTGCCTCCTAATTCTCTGAAGAGCTGGTAGACCCACTGGATTTGCAGGTAACTCTACCAGCAATTCTTCAGCCCCAGCTTCTCCAACACTAACTTCACCACCACCTTCGCCAGGATGATCCTTCGCCCAGTCCAGGATTCTATTAAGAATCCCCTGTGTACTTTTATCCAGCTCGTATAGGTAGTCCTCACTGCTCGGAGCCTTCAACACAGTTGCCTGGTTGGGTCTAACGACCTTTTTTCCCTCAGCCTCGGGCCCTACCAGCGCCTCCCAAATTGCTTCGCAGTGAGGCTCTTCGTCGTCCCAGAGCACCGTAAACAAGGGACTATCCCATCTAGCCATGGCATTGGGCTCCTCATATCTGTATACCAAGTTCTCCCAGCACTCACTCTCATATGGCCGGTCCTCCTCTCCCTTGCCCTCAGTATTCGAAGCCAACCGCCCATCATTAATGCCCCTTGCCTGGCTCACGGGCGTCCCGACCTGCACCACGCAATGCGGTGTCCTTACGGCTTTCGCCTCGCAGTATAATTGATATCGCCATCCCTTGATATAGTTTGCGCCATCGAGAATCACTATATCTTTGTTACTAAGCACTCGTTTGACAGCGGCATAGATAGTTGCGCGCGCGTCTTTCTCGGAGGCATTGTTTGAGCGCTCGTGCTGGGACTTGGACTCGAGGTTGTAGACGTTTCGGGGTATAGAGAGCGTGTGATCGGATATGAGGTGGACACGCAGGGAGGAGGGGTCGGGGAGGGAGGAGATGCGCGAGAGGAGGTAGGTTTGGAGTTGTTGCGCGCGGTGTGTTTTCCCCGAGGTGGGATAGCCGGTGAGGATTATTAGCTGGTACAGATATATTAGCATAATATTGATTTTCTCGAGGGGGTCGAAAGCTTACAGGCATAACTCCTCTGTCTGTGTTGAAGGTGTTGCAGAAGGAGGGAAAATGGAGGGGCAGATTTGTTAGTTTTACGGTCACGTGCCGATATATACTTTTCAGAATCTCAAATCAAGACCGTTTTGGGAACTACAACTATTTTCAAACTTTACTCAGCTCACTTGATAATGGCGATAGCAATATGACAGACTCGATAATTGGAAATGGTACTTCTTGATACAAGCTCAAGGGAATACGCCCGGAGCAGGGGTTGCTGCCGATGTGGAAGGCAGCTGTTCTTCGAACCAATTGGGATCCAGACCATCCGGTTCATCATACAACGAACAACGAAATCCCCCTTTCAAAGCCGGATCCAAGCCCAACACCGTCTTCCAAAGGCTTGTAAGCCTCTAAAGCGTCTTCGATAAATTTCATGAGTTCTCTTGGAGTAGGACGGAGGGTATAATCGTATGCCAAGCACTGGAAAACTATCTGACGCAGAGCAGAGCCTGGCTATAAGGAGCGTCTAATAGATATCTCCCCGAGGTCAGAATGGAGATGCTATCGGGTCTAGTAGCTGCGCGAAATCATTCTGCGTTTTCAGGATCACTGCTAACTTCGCGTCCTCGGCATATCAGAGTGTAGATACACTTCCCCACGGCCCTGTTTCAAGTCAGCATTACTTCATCGACCTGCTGTATTTTAAATGTTCCCTATATCGGGATTCACAGATCCATTTGACATGCAGACATAAGTTGGGGCAAATAATGAGGGCTTACCACATATCGATCGGTGTTCCAATCCTCACATCACGGCATCGCTCAGAATATTGGGGATCGATAAGTCCCTATTGGTGTGAATGCTATGATCAGTCTTTCGAAGAGTAGAACACTGCTTCCAGAAACAGGGATCTGGCCACATAATATCACCACTTACTGGGGCCCAGAACACCATCGTGCCTCGACGTTTATTATCTTTGACCCATTGGAGTTCCTGGTTCTTGGGTACTTCCATTGCTCTCCCGAAATCCGCCATCTTCAATTACTAGTCTGTCAAGTTCTGGTCCATAATATTTCAAGAGAATTACTGACCTTGAAAATAGGGGTCCGCAGGTGTTCGTTATCGTTTCCTCCAAGAAAAACTATTTCGAGATGAGCAAGTAGAACCGTATCCGAAGGGTATGATATAAGAGGCATAACTCACTGTTTTCTGGCTTGATGTCTCTATGCACAACCTCGTGCTGGCTTTTCCATGTCTCGACATCATAGTCTATGGTGGCAAGTCCAAGTGCCAGGCACTGAAATATCAGCCTGTTGCCCCGATTAGCCTCCTTCGTACATAAAATACAATACCCCGCTCATAAAACTTAGGCCTTTCAAGTCTACGAAAGTGTCAAAGGTTCTCATACCAAATAAGTCGCTCAGGCATTGGCGACTGAGCTGAGTAGAGAAGCGTAGTTCCGGTATCAGCAATACCGACGGTGGACTTTGTGGTGTCGGCGGTTCCGACACCGTAACTGGATGAATTAGTATTTACTCAGTTGACGATAAGAACGGAAAGAAAGCGTTGCTGGCAATGCTGTTGGCCACAAAAGCAAAATGCTGCGAATCACTTACCCGCCGGAAGTGAAAGTCCAGTAACCTGGGCTTGCAGTGGCTGGGACATAAGTGAGGGAGCCAGTGTATGCGTCATCATCAATGTAACCAAAATTATAAGTACCAGCTGAAATTGTTAGAGAACTGTACATCAGTTCATCGCCCAAAAGCTCTTACCGGCTTGGTGCTTGAGATCAGCGGTGAAAACGGGGCTGTCAAGAGCAGACAATGCGTTTTCAATAAATGTACTCTGCGCAGCTGGGAAACGGTATTGAGTGCCTCGAAGCCAAGACCAACGAGACCGTCTGTCGAGGTATCAGAGGTAAATTCGGACGACACAGTCTGGGCAGCTTCGACTGCTTGCGCCTTGACGATGACACCACCAATATTGACAACGTCATCATAAACAGTCCCGCTGGAACTAGATCCAGCACCATAGGAGACTGAAGGTACCTTTACCTTCCTTTGACTCTTCAGTTGCCCCTTTACCTGGGAGAGTCTTGGCAACACATCAGCTGCAGACTTTGGCAGACAAGACCAAGTTTTTGGTAAAAGTAAGGGCAGGAGTATTTCAGCTTGCCTTCCTAAAGAGGCAATTGTATAGCAGGATTGTCGAGGGCACCACGATTTTCTTTGCTGATTCTGGGAGGTCGGTGTGAGATACGAACTGCCGGCGTACCTGCATACTTCCTGTAAATCGCCATTTAGGACAGGAAATCGTGTTACACTACTACTTGCCCTTTCTATTGGTTGGAGTACTTTTGGAAGCGCTAACAGAAAGCGGCTGCCGAATGACCATACCTCTCGACAAGTGATCTAGGAAACATAATCTTGGTAGGGCGCTCAAATGTACCCCGCCATCGAATGTCTGCAATCGCCACAGATAAGCTTTTCGGGATCAAGGGTATGAAGCTTGTTATAAATAGAATTATTCGACTTCCAGACGGTATCAGAAGTCAAAGATATCTGAGTGAGACCATTAGACAACATCAATCAATATCATGTGACGGATGGCTAATATAGGAAGGTTCGACCATGGTTGGACACCGAAAGCTATACTAGGAAGGATGCGATAGCAAGCAACTTATCAAGATCTTACAAATCTCCAAATGCAAGTGAAGTGCCGTGGTTCTATAAGGAACTTCTACCGGCGCTAGTCATGCGAGGGTTTATCTGGGCCACCGCGTTTCGCAGGGTTGCAATTGTCGAGTTTTCTTGGGGGCGAAACAGACGTGCTTTCGATTTTGGTAGAAGCATGTTCAAGCAATTGCCACGGCGGGATGTGACCCTTGGCTGCAGAAACGGTTCAGAGGCTCTGGCAAGCTTCCATCTGTTCGAGCGAGGACGTCACGTCGTCAATACCGCGTTGTGCAGCGCCCATAAACGATACCCCTGACGAGGGATGATTAGTCAGCAGCCCCGGCAAGGTGTTCCTCAAATTGCTCGAAGTCATCGGGAAAACCGGAAAATTAAGAAAACTGCTGTACATAACGCAAAATAATGAACTATTGATTCTAAGTTGCTGCATAGTTCCAATGACCCTGTCGCGGGGTCATTCTCCTGGTTACCTTCACGTGGTACTTAGAAGAGTTTCTTGTTGACAATGAACTTCTTTGTCGGAATTTTGAGTTCAAAGGAACTTTTCTGCCTCCCGTCTCACACCAAGGCCATAGCCGCCGCAAGCATTACTATCATACCTTTCAGCTTAAGTATTGAAGAATGTTCAAAAGGCCGGCACCCGTGCTACCTTCTTTTCAGCATTTCTAAACTTACCACATAATTCCCACCAATTGTCGGCTCCTAATTCTACACAATATATTACACAGGACTTACTGACTGTGTCGAGCAAGAAATAGGGAGTTCGAGTTTGATTTTGCGGTTGCAAAAGATGTCCACAAGGATTACGTGAAGAAGGGAGACGGAAAAGGATTGGAGTATAATGATGGAGAGGTGGTAAAAGAACCTTTGGCGCTGAACTTGACGCCTGATAGCAGCAGCGAACAGTCTGAAATCAGTCTCGCAAGTAAAGACGCAGAAAACTGCTACTCGATACAGCGTTACGTCCGCGATCTACTAAACCATAAGCTACCATATTTACCGTCACCGACGACGGCGTTTGTTGCTCCCGTCATTTGGAACCCGAACGATAAAGAGTCTTCTGCGTCTAAATGGCATGTCACTCATGATGAAAGCGTCAGGCCTCAGAGAGTTGATCTTGCTCTGATTTTGGAAGCGGAAGAAAATGTGGAGGATATGCTGGCAGCAATTCACGTTTTTGAAGGCCGTTATGAAAAGTTGAACCCGTCTGATGCGGCTAATTATGAAGAAAAAAAGGCCATCGAAGAAGCCATGGTCTCGAAACTAAAACTAGTCAAAGAGATGTGGCGAGTAGGTGGTGTCGAGCTAGTTTCGAAAGGTTTGAATTTCAAAGAGGAGGAGTCCTGGCTGCCAATGCTGCAACAACTAAAACTGGATCTACAAGGTAATCCTTTGCGAGAACAGGCCTTCTATCCACTTGAAGAGAGAGAGCCAACGGGACCTGGAGTACAGTAAGTCGAAATAGGTTCTTGTTCTCGCTCATTCATTCAACAACTCCAGCACCTTGAGGGGTTCTTCTTTTTGTATCCCCTTTTTGAGTTACCCCTTCCTAAGTTCCCAGAGCTAAATCAAAAAGACCTCATACTTACTCGCTCTAGCGTTCATGTGGCCATAGATGCTGGCCCCGATGCTGATCTTTCTAGTCCTTTGGGGCTTGCATGCCTTAAAAATGTTGTGGTTTTATATTGCCTTTTCGAAGATGAGATCGGAACATGGTTGCCTAGGAAAAGGAGAGATGCTACTCGTGAGCCAAACTTCCCAATTGAACTCTTGTGTGCTATAACTAGAGCTCATTATGCTAATGTAGGTTTAGAATATACCGCACGTGTTCGTCATGGGCTTGAAAAGAGACGAATAGATGGCGATAAACAGAATCACTTTCGGTTTGTACCTCAGATATTTACACAAGAAGTCTATAAAGCGACTTCTATTGAAGACTTGATCAAAGTGACCACTGGGGCAATAAGGTGGAGCGTCCTCGGCCGAAGGCCTTACTGTTGCACAGGTATGTTATATTTTCATCTATGCCCTTGCCCCACCAGAGATTGTTCCGAGTTGAGATGCAACTGGAGGGCCGACTGGGTTTCAATGTTTTACGAATGAGAAGTACTAAGTCCGGAATTCCAATATTAGTTAATCTTTCTCCGGCCAGGCCAAATAAACCGGCAACCATTGAGGTACATAAAAAATCTTTCATTTCCCTACTTAGTAATTTGAGCGCCAATGCAATCTTACTCGGACGTTTTCTTCAGCGGCTCGCAGTGTTGTGTTTTCAGTTCCCAACCCGCCTGATAGAATTTCATATTGACTGACTTGTCATCTAGTTCCGACAGCACCATGGATCACTTGATCCCACCGCGATAAAGTGGTGGGTAAGCTTTCTGTGTAATCTAGTCAAACATGCTTATTTCCTTGCGCAGATGGGGTGAGTGAAATCCATCCTTTTCTTCCCTTTCTATATTTTCTTTGCCCATTTTAGCTCCATTCTAATCAGTCCCTAGATTTGAATTCCGGGACGTGAAGAACCTGGATGATTTATCAGTTCCCACAGGCCCCAGCTTTGTAATGCCGATGGTTACCAGCACGGCAGACGATCGAAAAAGCATTCTCGATATAATTGGCTTTCCTGATGAAGGAAAGCAGTTCTTTTATAGTATGATACAGAAGTATGAAGATAAAGAACATGATGCAGAGCGAGAACTAGATAGGTATTTCATAGAGAGAAGGGCTGAAGAGACTAGAAGAACAGGAAAGTGGGTGGGGTCAAAGTACGACAATGATGTTTATCTAACTCAACAGTACTTGGTTGCGCGAGACCAGATAAGACAGAAGTACGGAGTTGAAGATCTTGAATTCGAAGAGATCCGGGTACTAGCCCATGAAAGGTACACTTCGGATTCGGAAAGTGACTCGGTACTAGCCTATGAAGAGTACACTTCGGATTCGGAAAGTGACTCGGATATCTCGCCAAAAAATCCACATCTGACTTCAGCTGGAGATTTATATGATCCGCTCATCGATGGAATATAGTTTAGAACTATTGAAAAGCGGGCTGTGCCATATGTTAGGATCCATTTCATGAACAGATTCCGTGAGGAATTTGGGGATATTTTCCCTTTAACGTCCTTTGTATTCTTGCTTAATCTACAATTTAATAAGCCTTCATGTATACCTACTAGGGACTTCTTTTTAATTTTTTTATTATCTGATGCTTGCTTCTTTTATATAGCTGAAGCATTTATTTTAAAGTTTATTTTAATAGCTGTTATAAAAACTGCACTAAAAAGAATAATTATAAGAGCAGCTTTTTACAGCTTTTGTTGTTGGCATCACAGGGGTGCACTCAAATAGCGGGCGGACAGAAATGTGGTTCGTGTCTAAGGACCTTAGCTAGAGGCTTTGGGAATGGCTAGATATAGCCCAAGGTTTCGTGTCACGAGATAGCGCGTCAAACCGCGCCAGATCGCAGCACGTGACCTACTCCCAACCTTTACAAATTGAATAAAACGTTTCCGAGGGCTTACAAGCGAATATTTCAGGCGGGCAATGTGAAGTAGTGATTATTATAGTGGAAATGTGGGAATAGCTTTGTTTTAAAAGTAAGAATATATAATAAGTTCAATTTTGAGGGATGTAAAGGAATTATACTTTTAATATACCTTTATTTCAACAAGGTTTGAAGTCAAATGTGCTAGAAATAATTTCATAGAACAGTCGCAGGTAACTTGGCCAACTTGCTAAGACACGTCTATTCGGCGCAGATTGTATTTTGAGTTTTCAAATCCAGCCGGGTCGGAAAGACCGCTTCAGGCGTTCTCGTAAGTCTACAAACTTAAGGCACTCCCTGCATCTATAATAGGAAACTCTTTCGGGGGCGGGTTAATCCGAACTTTTGCTTTTCTCCATTGGGGATTCTTCGCAAGAAATCGTCGCAAAAAACCGTTGGCTTCAGATCATGGCTCTCGCAAACACAAGTAGTCCCAAATATCCGTGCGTCCCAGAATCAGATCACAATGCAATTACCACCCTTGTAATCGATCTAATTCCGTGCCATAAACGTGGGGAACTCTCTTCGCATCAATTTAGTGGGGGGATATCTACTCTGAAACTTTCCCGTGTTTACGACCCAGCAAGCTTATGAACGTTGGACGTGAGTGTTGATGTTTTGGGTGGGCTAAATAGCAGACCTAACGGCAAGCGCTCCGCATCCAGCAACCGATGCGACCACGTCTGGACATTGCGAAGTTGAGTCTGAAAGTGTGAAGGGACATATCCCGAATTTTGCAGCGACCAAGTTGCATCGGATTAACGAGTGGGGGATCTTCTGACCAGGACATCCGCAAGGGCGCACCGGTAGTCCGTGGTGTCCGCCCGGACAGGGCCAAAACACACTGCATCTCTACCATACATAAATAGATAAAATCGAAGTCAGACTCTCATAAATGCACATCAACACCACCCAAGCCAATCTCTTCATCGCCCCAGATAATTGAACAATTTTTTTTACCATGCCTTCTTTCACCATCACCTTCGACGACCCCGCTGCGGCCAGACCACAATTATGGAATAGTCCCACCAAAAGAGTAACTTTCGAAGGTATATTAAAATTAAGCGCATTCAAATCATAATCTAACTCTTCAAATCAGACTATTTGGACTTGACAGCCCTGATGTTTGACTGGGGCGATAGCTACGACGCCAAGGTACGGTTTACAGCGCTCAGAACCCTCCAGACATGTTGTCACTAACACTTCCCAACAGGACTGGACTGGCCTCCGCAGTATTCTCGCTCCCAATCTCCTTGTCGACTACACGCAGATCGGCAAAGGCTGCTGGCCATCTATGTCGTCCTCCGACTTCATGACCATGGTAACCGATGACGACTTCCTGGGCGACCCATGCGTCAAGACCCAGCATCTGCTCGGTGCCACTCGTTGGGAGCGTATTTCTGACACCGAAGTCATCGGACACCACCAGCTTAGAGCTGCGCATCAGGTGTACAAGGATGCGAGTTTGACGGAGGTGAAACTGTGGGGTCATAGTCATGCCACAAATGAGCATTACTATACGAAGATCAATGGAGTTTGGAAGTTTGCGGGGCTTAAGCCTGCTGTCAGATGGAATGAGGGACGTTTTGAGGAGGTTTTCAAGGGAAGCTACAAGGATGGACAGGCTACGGTGGTCGCTCCGAAAGGGTTGAATGGAGTTCACTGAGCGTAAGATCGTTTGTAGGGTCAGCGTACTCAACGGCAGGAGTTTTTATTTACTGTAATCTGGAATTGAAAATGGTGTAACAGTTCAAATCGACTGTGGTTTATTATACACGTTTCGTTGAGGTGGTACGGCTTGCTCCAGAGGCTTTTTGCAAAAATTGCTGATGTCAATACCGCAAGTTCCCAATAAGATTATCAAGGCGTAGAATAGCCCCAAGGCGTGAGAGTTACATTTGCTTGTGGGAGAAGCTCTACCGGCGAGTTAAATACAAACAAATGATACCGGTATCCCATGTAATCGTCTGGAGGAAAGGAGAGAGCGCGCAGACGGATCGTAACAGGGATAGAACCAGGAGGCGCACTTATTGGTTTTGTCCTGTAGTGACTAGAATGATGTGGCGTAAACTACTGCATATGTGGGACAATCATCAAACCGATCGGACCCGACTTATTTCCAGTATTTGAATACCATGGAAAAGCCCAGACATCTGCGTTGGGAAGGCACGTGCCGTCAGAGCGTTTGGCGTTTCTTACACCACTACAAACCTTGTGCCCATGATGACGCCTGGATCAGAAGATTTTGGGTTGAAGCGCAGCAATGGAGGGGCTGATACCTGTCCTTGGCGCTGATCCGTTGTTCATGGATAGCATATTTATCGCCGCTGTCGGTTCTTGCGGAAGGATCTGAAGCGCAGAAAATCGAAGCAGCCTATGCTGGCATTGTCACTATTAGCACACCTTCCAGACCATGACTTATCATGCTGAATTCTTATTCGATGTCATTCTCCAATGGTCTAAGGTAAAATGGAAAGCGACTCAGGTCATATTTAAGCTTACAGGTTGTTTGTAGGAGGAAACATCACAAACGAGGCTTTCGTAGGCCTGTTTGGAAACTGCATTGAATTGAATTCTACCTGAAAATTGCAAAAGTTCTATGGTACGTGAAATGATTCTGCCTGATATTGAAGCTTCGGCGAGCATGAATTGGGAGAATCCCCCAGCCTACAAAACTCCCGACGAAAAGATTTGTTGCGATCTGCTCAAAGTTTAAAGCAAATTAAAGAGACGCAACGATTAAATCTAAGCTGTACTCAATGTATAAGATTGTAAGAAAAGACATGTCATGGCGCTAAAAAGCAAAAAGAGAAATGAAAATCTGAGATCATGACTGAAGACTACAGAGCACTAAACATCCAGAGCTTCTTTCATCAGCAAGCTAAGCTCCTGCGTCTGCATATTTTGTTATTTAACAGGTCAAGGCAAGAATGCGGAATGTAACTTACAATTGGCGCCCTCATCATGGTGAAGTGATTTCCTTTCGTACTGACACATTTGATATTCTGGCCTACAAGTCGCTCCCAACCATTTGTGCCTAGACGGTGTGTCCTGTTCTCCACCAGCCATTGCATGGAGTTTGGCATGGGCACACTTGGATCCCACTCAGGCTTAGGATCGCTCTCCCGCGCAACAATGCCATCACGTGCCCAGATCGCGGTTGTAGCAGGCATCTTAGAGGTGTCGATGGAATCGATCATCGAATTCAAGCTCACGGAGTAAGCAGTCAATTCCCGAACGGCAGCAGCAAAATGAGGAAGAAGCCAGCTAGGGATCTTGGATGAGTCGCCGTTGCCGAGCAGGCCAATGCTGTCGCAGAAGCGATGGAACGATGATGGCAATGCTTCGAGACCAACCGGGCAAGGGGAGTCGATAAGCAATAGCTTCTCCACACACTCACCCTTCTGCATTAGTTGGCGTGTCATCTCGAAGGCAAGGACTCCGCCAGCCGACCAGCCTCCCAATATGTAGGGGCCAGTAGGCTGTCGACGTTGGATCTCTGCCATGTAGATTTGAGTAACACCAGCGACACCAATGGTGAAAGCCTCGGGAGTCTTCATGAAGGGACAGTTGAGACCATAGACTGCTAGTGAAGATGGCGCAATATCTGGGATAGTGGCGTAGGAAGTTGCGCTGCCGGACCCGTCAGGAAGAAGGAAAAGGGTATGGGTGGCTGTTCTAGGATTGCCTTGAAGCAGGATGGATTGCGCTTTCGGGTATGATGACAAAGACAAGGAAGTAATCGTTTGGCTGGTAGAAACGGCAGCGTGTGTGGTGACTTTGGTGATATTGATCGAAACCTTTCTTGGTTTCTCCTTGCGTAAACCTAGTGAAGTCTCGATTTTCTCGACGCATGTATTATCGATAAGGAGATTGGAATGCATGGACAGTCCAGTCTTCTCTCTTAATGCACCAAGAATGCTCAAGCTCATTAAAGAGTCCATGCCCATGGTGGCTAGATCGGTGTTGTCCGAGATCTCTTCGACTTCGACACCCATCTCCTCGGCGATCGTCGATCTGATAATTTGAACAAGATCATCGTTCTCGGTGGAAACACCCAAGTCTTCAACATCATCGAATCCCTCAGAGAGATCTTCAGAGAATCCAGAGTCACTCGAAGCCATGTCGGGTGTGGACATTCCAGAGACGTTTGCAGAATCAGAGCTTTCAAATTGTTGGAGGTATGCTTTGAGGCTGGCAATGGTGGGTATATCGCTGAGAGCCGAACTGGAGATGTTGAGCTCCAGTTCTTCCCGGAATCTCCCAGAAATACTCAGCGACATGAGAGAGTCAATACCAAGATCAGAGAGCTGAATGGGGTCAACTAGCTCAGAAATCTCACATCCGACTTCGCTGGCGATGATTTGGAGGGCCTGGTTTGTCACAGCACTTGCTGAAACACCTGTATACGTGGTGGACTTCTCCTTGATCTGAAGCTTTTGTGTTGTCACACGCGAAGGGGAATTACCAGTCTTTGAGACAGCCTGCGAGACTTTCTGCGTGGTGACTTTGGCTGGGGCCGGGGTGAGACGGGCACTTGGCTTCGACTTCACTCCAAAGAGGGTATCCAAAAGCGCCCGTGGGACGCACTGCACAAAGTTAGCGTTAAGCTTGGGGCTTGCTGGGAAATATTCACTTACCTGGAATCGTAGTCCACCCACGACACCGATGATCTCTTCTCCGTCGAAGACGTACACATCACCGGCGACAACGCCCTTCGCACCAGGCACTGCTTGCATCTTGACGTAAGAAGTATATTTCTTGTCTGCATCAAGGTTTCTCGCAAAGCGCATGGATTCCCAGCCATGAGATATGTAGATATGCTTCTTGGAGTCCACAGCGTCATTAGCATTCATGATGAAACCACTGATGTGTGCCACACTGTCGATAAAGTACTAGAAATAATGTCAGCGTTGCCTGATTTAAAAGACAGTGAAGGATCAACGCGATTGAACCGATGAGGCAATGAGGAATCAAGAAAGGTCTTACAGGTGACATGTGGAATTTTCCATCTTTGATTGTCGACTGGAAGGCGACCTTGGATGTCGCTTCAAGATTGTCGCTTGACAAAATGACTTCTTCCATGCCGCGATACTTGTCGTCGTACTGAACAAGCGCAGAAAACAGCTTGTATGCGAGACCTCGCTGGATGTGATGGATGCCCTTTCCACCAGCCCTCAAGCTATCAATTCTTCCCTTCACAAGGTACTTGCGCCTCTCCCATTCATTCATCCAGACGTTTGAATCTTCAAATGTAACGATGCACTTGGCCTGGTCTACCACGTCTCCGTTAGGTAAAATGCTTCTGTACGTGACAGTAGCCCGTTCAGATTTGAAGTCGATTCTTGCCTCAATCTGAAGAGTCTTCTTCTCTGCCTTTGGGCCCAGGTCCAAAACCAGAGGACTATGGGTCTCCATGTCTCCAACATTCAGGTGTGGTGGCTCCGAGTCGGGATTTGCAACCTTGTATGCGTAATTACAGATCGTCAATGCCATGTCAGCATACAGAGATGAAGGACAAAGCCCAACGCCATTGACCAAATGGCCTTCAATTGCTGCTCTCAATAGAGGCTCACTGAGACCAGACTCGCCAATAACAAGAGCGGTTGTAGGGTTGACTATTTCCTGGACGATTTTGTGGATAGACGTCGTTGAAAAGGGTGGTGGAGGAGGTGCAGCCAAAGACTTCTCTCCCTTGGTCAAGCACCAGTTCTCCTTGTAGTCAATCCAGTACACCTTATCATCATAGGCATACGATGGAATTGACAGAACTTCATGAGACCTGCTGAATTCCCGGTGATACTCTTGCCAGTCGATGTTGACGCCGGTGTGGAAGAGCGAGGATATGCTAGAAGATATGGTTGTCCAGGGATCTTCATTCCGACGGAGGGATAAAACGGCGGTAGTATCTTTCCCAATGGTCGCCTTGATCATATTGACACAAACTGGATGGGGTCCGATTTCGATCCAGACCGTCTTTTCATCTACCGTTTCACTCTCCAGAGCAGCCTCTATACCGCCGAGCAGGTTGACACTTTCTCGACAATGTCGAACGAGATAACTTGCGTTAAAGATTCCTGCTTCTGTCACAACTTCTCCGAGCAGCGTAGAGATCACAGGGATTTGCGGCGTGTTGAAGGTGGTAGAGCCCATAGAGGTCTGGAAATCATCAAGTATCGGGTCGACTTGGGCAGAATGGAATGCGTACGGCACATTCAGTTTCGTAGTTTTGATACCTCTCGAGGTCAAAGTCACGTTCAAGAGCTCAACTTGGTCGACAGTTCCCGAAAACACCAACTCCTCTGGTCCATTGATGCATGCTATTTCGACAGCAACATGCGAAAGTAACGACTGAACGCTGGAGAGGCTTGCACGCACAGCCAGCATGGCATGGCTACCAATAGTACAGGCTGACACTAGAAGCTGTGCGCGTCGACCAACGAGAATAATGGTATCAAGGACCGAAAGTACACCGGCAACATGCAGAGCAGCGTATTCGCCCAACGAATGCCCGACGACGACCGATGGCGTAATCCCCCAGGAAGACCACAGATGAGTCAGAGCAATCTGACTGCAAGTAATGGCCAGCTGTGTCACAACAGGTGATACATCAACCAGGTCCTTGATGGTACCATCGATTAGACCAATAAATGAAGGGAATCCCTGGCTGACAGCGAGGCTGTCAAAATCAGAGATATCACGGCGGAACAACTCCAAATCTTGGAAAAGCTTCTGTCCCATTCCAATATAATGTGAGCCTTGTCCGGTGAACGCAAATGCAATCTGAGGCTTCGCACTACTTGAGATTGGAGCGCGAGCGGCTGAAGCGTGGGAACTCAACGATTGACGGAATTGAACCATGTCTTTAGCTTCGATTGCTACGCGGTATTGGTAGTGATATCTACGTGCCGTCGTTGTGTAAGCTAGGCTTGCAAGGGCCGAGTCCGATTGGTCTTTGCTCCAAGAAAGGAGTCGCTGAACGTTCTGCTTGAAAGATGACAGGGATTTGGCCGATACCACAACAAGGTGGCTTGAGCGAGGATCTGATACCAAAGCAGAGGGAACTGGGGCGTCCTCAAGCAGCATGGCAGTATTACCGCCAGCGGCACTGAAGTTGTTGATAAAGATGTAACGTGGGGAGGTACCTGTTCTCAAGAACGGTGTGGTTCTAGACGCAATCCGAAGTTGTCTCTGTTCAAGATCCTGGGGAAAGCTTTGGTTGATCCGGGTCTTGATGCCGGAGTGCGGGGGGATGATATTCTTTTGGAACATCATCAAGGTTTTGACCAAAGCACATGCTCCAGATACAGCTTCACCGTGGCCGATGTTGGACTTCGCAGACCCTACGAACAGAGGCTGGTCTGATCGACGCTTCGATTTTGATGGAGCAAATATGGAAGACACAGAATCCATTTCGACCCCATCGCCCGCTTGAGTCCCAGTCCCATGCATTTCGACGTATTTGACTGAGCGGGCGTCGACTCCAGCCTCGTCCATAATTTTCTGGAATAAGAATTTTTGTGCTCCTGCGTGTGGATGCGTGATGGAAACGGCTTCGGCGCTGTGATTAGTTGCTATGCCGTTGATTACACCAAGAACTGGGTCGTGGTCTGTGACTGCATCGTCGAGTCGTTTCAAGATGAGGGTGACAACGCCGTCACCTCGGCAATAGCCATCGGCTCCCTCATCGTAAGTTTTGCACGAGCCTGTCTTGGACAAGAACTGCCCTTTGGAGAGCCCTGAGAAAATATCAGGATTCGTCAACACGTTCATGCCACCGGCAAAAACAGTATCGCAATCTCCAGCTCTCAATGAGTTGCAAGCCAAGTTTATCGCTGCAAAACTGCTGGAGCACGCTGTATCCACGCTAAATGATGGACCGCTGAAGCCAAAGTGGTAATTAATTCTACCGGGACCAAAAGCTCTAACACCTCCGGTAATCTATTGATGTTAGCAGTTTCCCGAGATGGACTTCAAAAGAGCTTACAAAATACGTGTCAATGTCTTGAGCAGCATTGATTTCACGCCAATCGTCACTGGTCTGCCCGTAAAAGGTAGCGACCCTATGAGCCTGGGAAGATGGTGTCCGATCTCTGACAAAGCCTGCCATTTCCATAGCTTCATATGTTGTCGAAAGGGCAAGCCTTTGCATTGGATCTGTTTGTGTGGCTTCACGTGGCGACATATTGAAAAATCGGGGATCGAACAACCCCGGATCATCAATGAAGCACCCATACGGAGTATGACTCTTATTTTTGGCCTTCCCACTCGGATCTACATGGGCCTGGGCATCGAATCGGTTGGACGGAATCTATGGCGGTCAGCAAGGAAATTCCTAGATATAGATAGATACATACTTCTCTATGAACATCCAAACCCTGTTCCAACAGCTTCCAAAATGCCTCGTGATCTGCGGCATTTGGAAATCGTCCCGCCATGCCGATGATCGCAATCTTGGAGTTTTGCAGATTTCCATTCGTGGGTTTAGGAACCGTGTTTTGTGATGTCCAAGAAACATAATCTTCAAGTGATAGGTTGAGGCCACCGCCGACCTTCAATGAAGATATGAGTGTATTGGCGAGAGCAGTAGGGCCCATTGCGAGCACACGGACATCAGAGGAAGAGGAGGAGCGGGCTCTCGAGACGCACGTTTTGATCGACGAGTCCAGATGGACCTCAAATGCTAGGATTTCCAAAACACAATCGCGGAACAATTGGAGAGCTGAAGTCTGCTCGCTTGAAGACGACAAGCCAACCAATTGATGAACCACATCATACTGCTTGATTTGGTCTGCAATACTGCCACTGATGATCCTATCCACGTCTGCTACGTTATATAGATGACTGGCGTGATAAGGTCCTTTGATGGGAATTTCTTTCCGCTGTAAGCCTTGGAACTCTGTGGACTTCTCGAATAATACCCGGCGAATCGAGGGGGGTCCAGTGATAGTGACTGATGCAGCGCCGACCGCACTGACATAAAGCTTATTTGAAAGAGCAAGTCCCTAGAGATATTAGCAGGGCGTTTGCCTGGAAACTTGTTACCAACCTCGCTATCGTTGAACTCTGCAAGGGCAATTTTCGCAGCCTCACTTCCCAGCCCAACAACAACCGTCGACCATTCCTGGTCGCACGAGCTTGACTCGATTTGTGCTCCCGTAGAAGCTACCCTAGATCCCAATCGGAAGGCAACGCGAATTGATTGCACCGCAAGAGGTATGAGGGCGATTAGAGAATTACATGACGCAACAGCAGATGCGGCAAGCAGCCCGGTACAGATTCCCAGAACCTGTGTCTTTGATATTTGTAGGTATTCGAGAGGTCGATCCTCGAAGAATCTAGGGGTATGCAAATTAGTGTAATTCAACCAACTGGGAGTATATCTTACCCGATAAAGTGTGTTAATTGGGCCAGACAAGCAATTGCACTCTCTGCAGCAGGATTAAAGTGTTGTTTCTGATAGTACCGACTGACAAATTCCGTAACGTTTGAGAATTGGGGAAAACTTCGTCGAGAAGTTGCTGGTAAGGACGAGATTTCGTCTTGTAAAGCAACGTGAACTTTCTCCAGGAAAGAGCAAAGAAGTGGTAGGTCTTTTCGAACCAGAGCCTTTGCGAGGAAGGCCTGGAAATCTGCAGTCTGGTCACCAAAAAGAATAACGTCCATATTGACGACTTAATTGGCCAACATAGACCAAGGTCCGATTAAAAATAATATGAAGTGTTCAAATGGGAAGTCAAAAACTGAATAACCAAGATTTCCTAGCCAAGTTCTACTGTTCAAGCATACTATATAGCTCGAATCAAGGGCCGCTGGAGATATTGAAAGTCCGGCTTAGTAGCCGGATCACGGCCGGCATATCAATCATCTCACCATTGCCCAAACAATCGATTCACATCCGGAGTCCGGAAACAGTCTAAAGTTCCCTGCAGATACGAACATTGGGCCTTACCAATGAGAAGATCAGAAGAATTAAAGAGTGCACCCGCATCAGCGTCTCAAACGTAGTTAGGCTCTGGACTTGAGAGGCTCTGGAAAGATCTTCAAACAATCAAGTGTAGAAATAAGCAAGAGGTGAGACGAATTGGTGTACAATGAAGTGTTCACGGACAGGGGTTGTTGTTTTGACAGATCAAAGTATCGAAGCTTGGGGTAAAGATCGACCCTAGAGTAGACGGCACAAGGTTAACCAGTCAAAAGAGCTCGTATGCACGTTTCGGCGTTGAAGCTCTGAGGCCTGGTATCTGAGCACTTGGCGTCAGCATGCGAGGGCCACCACGGCTGTGTTGCGACGGCATAACTTAGATGAGTTTGCAAGGTAGAGGCACAGACAAGAGATCTATGGACCACCGGACGGCTCGCGAGCCGCAAAACTAAGAAAAATCGGGGCTCCACTAGGACCACTACTATGAGCGCAGTAGGGAAAGAATGTTTCAAAAGGATGTCTTGCGGACCTCCGATCGACTCGCGTTGTGGAGTCGTGAGGGAAATAAGCTCAAGTCTCAACCGTGCCCGGCGCCACTTTTGATATAAAATGCCCGAGGGTCACATGGTGATGGTCACATGGTGATGGTCACATGATGATCCAAAATCACAATCTCGGCTCACAGCCGACGCCTTCCTATAACATGCACGAGTTGGGCGGCGGATCGATGGAAGTCTTCTCGAGCCTTTTGCGTTGACTTAATAACGTCAACGTTAACAGAAGAGATC
Source organism: Lachnellula suecica (assembly GCA_007825345.1). Classification (NCBI taxonomy): domain Eukaryota; kingdom Fungi; phylum Ascomycota; class Leotiomycetes; order Helotiales; family Lachnaceae; genus Lachnellula; species Lachnellula suecica. Next base: position 25,030 of record QGMK01000335.1, read on the forward strand.
CGTGTCGGCTCATCAAATCGTATGTTTTTAGAAGCTGGAGGTTACAACCTTCCCAACCGCTGCCGAATGTGGACGCGAAGTCGCGTCGTCAAGGTGGAAGGCTGGCGTTCCACCCTCCAAGTGCCGCTGTTGCGACTCGTCCCAGCAATTTCTCTAATTCTGCCCTAAATCCATGCGAGTCTTTGTGCGGTGATCTCGCTTCGGCCGAAGCGGAGGGATATCTATCATATCCCAATTGACAGCGCAAGAAGTCAATATCCAGTTTTTCAAGCGAGATGATTACCGCCAGCTTACATTGGCAACAAATCCTGATGTAGTCACAGGACGGTTTCATCCTATTTTACCCATACCTCATAGAGCGCCGTGCACAGCGAAGTCATCTGGCTCGATGCATCCTCAATCGGTAGGCATGACTTCCGGGTATCACTCAGTCGACAACGGTTCAGGTGGTCGAAGCCCATTGGCGTGAAGGTTATGATGCTATCGTACCGACATTGAAGCTTCTCATCTGCTCGCTTCGTGTATTTGTGCGAAAGAATTATGAAACATCTTGATGCCGTCATGCGAAGTCGTTCGGTGGGCAGAGTAAGACTTAATTGTGACCTTCCCACATAATATAATCACTTCTTCTATACTCAAAGCTTAACTGTACGAATAATAGGCTAGCCTTTGGAGGCTGTGGAGAGGACGCGCATGTTCGGAGGTTTCTCAAAACATTCTTTCATCTTCTTTTATCTTTGGAGGCCATTCTAAGAAACTTCAATAAACACGTCTCGACGTGGCTCCCACCTCTCTGGCAGAAGGAATGGGTAATTTTATTTCGACGGCATCTCAGACTGCTCATCCTGCTGCTGCGTCAACCGTTACGGTAGTTGAGTCTAGTTCATCAGTGTTGGCCAAGTCTTCTACGAAGTCCGAACCTGCTACTCTATCGACTCTCTCAGTGTTAGAGACCAGCAGTAGTTCTTTCGAATCTCTACTTCGACCTTCACCAACCATCTCATCAACGAATCAGCTTAGTCCGTCGGCAGCTCTTGCTGGCTTCTCAACACCTGCTCCTTTACCGGCTCTCTCGGCGGCGGTCGCTGAAACTTCTTCGCAAGCAACTCAACCTACTCCATCATCAACTTTGGCTAGCTTCTCGGCATCTGCAGCTATACCGCCCCTCTCAGCAGCTATCGGTGGAATTTCTTCAAGCACTGCACGCGCAACTCTCTCCTCGGTCACATCCAGCATCCCAGCCACTGCTGTAAGTGCTATAGCCCAAACTTCTGGAACAGTCTCTCCAGCAGCGCTGGCCGGCTCCTCGACAACGCCCCTAGCTGCTCAGGCTGCTGCACCAACTCTGGCAGCAAACATGGCCGGCGTAGTATCGACGCCAACAGTGGTGCAACAGGCTGGACCGGGACCGTACACGCCTCCGACAGCATTCATAGGCGGAACGCCAACAACGAACCTCGATGTTCCAATCACGGCTGTCTTTTTAGCTCTTTTCATGATGGGAGCAGTTACCCATCTAACCATTCACGAACGCAACGGGAAAAGAGGACACAAGTTCCACCTCTCAGATGCGGTATTTGACTTCTGCATGGTTAGAACGGTTACCTGCACGATGAGAATTGTCTGGGCCTTCCGGCCTACGAATCTCAGCATTGAAATTGCGGCTATCATTTTCGACAAAGCTGGGTAAGAGTGAAATTGTCTGTCAAATCAACAATAGCTAATACTCCACAGTGCTGTTGTGCTTTATGCCGTAAATGTATTCTTCACGCAACGAATTTTGCGAGCTATCCATCCAAGTTTCGGCTGGAGTGCAGGAATAAGCAGCGGCTTCCTTGCGCTTGTCGTATCGGTACCCGTTATCATAATCATGAACATCATTTTCAGCGTACTGTTGTTCTATACTCAAGTTGAGCATCTCAGTTTGATCGCGCGAGGTTTTCTCCTATTCGGATCGTGTTGGACGACGTTTTTATCTGTATTTCCGATCTTGGTTGTCGGTATAGCAACCGCAATTCCTAGTCCAACACCGGTCGAGAAGTTCGGAACAGGGCGATTTCGCGCAAAGATTATATTGCTACTCTTTGCATCCAGCGTTCTCTTCACCGGCGCCGTTACCCGCCTAATTTCCAACATCCAAAAGAACCCAGCCGTCAGCCCCGGTGAAGTCAATAGTAAAACGACATACTACACCACTGGGTTCATGTTGGAAATCATGGTTGTAATAGTCTACGCCGTGGGCCGCATCGATTTACGGTTCTGGGTTCCAAACGGCAGCAGTGGACCAGGCGATTACACGAAGAAGGAGACCGATGAACAGAGACTGTTCCAAGACAAAGAGGAGATCTTCGAAGACATCGACGTGGGATTGGCAATGAGTATGGACACGAGTGCCACGAATAATTGGAACCAACAAGGACGTGGCATGTCAACAGACTCTTCAGTAACACAAGAGCAAGTCGGCCGCGCGATACGCGGCATAGGACTGGAGTCAGAGGTTTTTGGGCAGCCTATTGATGTCGGAGAATCGGAATTGCAACTGTACGCTGTCCGGGTCAAGAAGTTTGCAATGGCTACGGAAATGCCACAAAGATCTCCCCAGAGCAAGAGACAAAGTTACATGCATCGGCAATCAACGTCTATAGGGGAGCTACCGCCGAGGCCGGCTCAAAGCAGAAGAATGAGCAATTTGTATCGAGCACCGGATGCTCGAAAATCCCAAATGTGGGTCCAGGCGACTCAAACATAGCCGTCACAATTAATGTCCAGAGTACAGCTGGACAGTTTTATTCTACTTTGTACATTATTGAAACTATTAGTGTGCTTTTACTTTTTTGAGAAATATCCTGTTTAGATAGAACTTGACTTATTTTTTGGAGTACATGCAACCAAGTCCTCAAACATCTGCATTCGAATTTTGAGCCATCTGCTTTGAATTCCACGTTAGCAAATCAACCTGACACCTGCCCAGCACCTAGAATAAGTCCAGCGTTGTCTCCAAGGCATTTCCAAACCCCCATCA
>QGMK01000336.1:0-28007 GCA_007825345.1 Lachnellula suecica
TTATTTTATTAAATTAAATTATAAAAGATTATAAAAAAGTATAAAATCTTATTAAATCAAATTATTACCGCGCTGCTTATATTAGATCAAATTACCGCCGCGCCGCTTTTGCCGGATCAAGCTAGCCTCGGCGCGGTAATAGATTGATCCGGCGGCTCTGCTTATATAACTAAATAATTAATTTTTATTTGATTAGACTCATTTGATTTTGATTTATAAATATGATTTGGGATGAAAACCCTTGAGTTAAGTTTGAATATGTTTTTTTATATTTGAGTTATTTAATTTTGTTACGCTGCTTCAGCGTATACCTCTTGGGTGTCGATTTTGGAAGCCGAGGGAATGCAAACTTGTGCTTCCGGATCCCACGTTCCAAGGATATCCTACCTCTCTCTGCTGCCTAAATACCAATCGCCGGAACGATGCCAGTTGCGTGACTTGCGTCCGAGGGCGCCACAGCTCATCCCTAGTTGCCATGAGCGAATCTTTCGATGTCTCGTTGCGGCGCACCATGCAGTGCAAATTCGTTTCAGGTCTGTCTGTCGATAATTTTACAGGGCGCAAGGTGGGCATAGATTGATTGATCGGCATGGAACCATAAATCAATCCAATATATGACGTGGGCAGTGCAAGGCAGACTCCTCCTTCATGGCGGGGAAATCCTGCCTTTGGCTCCATATTCCCTCCTTCCTCAGGGGCGGCAAAAGAGTGCCAACGCCACGTTGGTGCCAACGCCACGTTGGCCCCCAATTAGTGCATTGCGAGACTTACGGATCTGGCTTACTAACATCGGCCCCCTGGAACATCCAAAATAAACTTCTTCCAATTACCTGTAATTTCACTGGTTGAAAATGCAGAATGCAACAATAAACCAATCAGCGAATCTCATCTTATCCGCCGGCTGCGCCGCATGTCGTAAATACCCTGTGCTCTCATGCATGCTGCCACCTTTTTTTTGACTCGCATGTATACCCGCTTCTGTATGTCAGATTTTGGTTTCATCAGTGAATTCGTGGTAATTTGGGGCAATTTTGCTGAAGGCCTTCTAGATTACCGCCAGGAGTTCATTGCAGTAGACTACGGTACGCGATGCACCCCCTAGGGGGAGGGGCACGTACCTCGACGAATGATTACTCTAGGATCCGTGCTGTATACGACAAGCGATTTTCTAGGACTCGAATCCTATGGCACCTAGTGTGCCACCCACACAGCGACGAGGAGCATCGCGGCAGTGTGTTGAGATGCACAGCCTTGTCAGTTTGACCTGGTTGATGCTCCTGCATATCGGTATAATACCTCAATGAAGCCATCCCAACTAGGCCATTTCGTCGGCTACCCCCAAATACATTTACCCAATTTTCATCTTGGCTACAATATACATATCAGCATCATAGCTCGGCTTACGAAATAGCACTCTTTTTTGAGGGCACTCTCTGGGTGGACTGCCAAAATGGAAATGCTTTCTTATTACAGTGATGAGCAAAGGAGCCACGACAAAGATTTCTGCCAACAACAAAATGTCTCCCGAGACCAACAAATCTCTTTCGATGGATTCAACTTCCCAGGAGGAGTACCATACTCGCCACAAGATGGAAGGGATACACTGGCAGGTGTCTCCTTTCTCTTTGGTGAGCAGGCATACCCCTCCGAATTTCCTGTCGAGTCAACACACCCAGAATTTCAAATGGAATACACTGCTCCAACCTCACAATATACGGATTTCAGCATGCCACCTTTTGAAGGACCATGGGCCGCCTCAACCGTAGCTTTGGGTTCTTTTGCGGGAGCGGATCCAATCCCCTCCTTGATTGAGACAAGCCACTCTCCATTTGCAGAATCACCTTTTGAAGAATCGTCCTTGATTGGCGGAAGCACTGACTTCGGAGGATTTCAAGCAATGATTGGTACCTTTTCGGTCTCTGGGGATTCCACGCCTACTCATTCTGAGAAGAGAGCAAAACGCAAAGTCTCACGGAACATCCCCTACTCGGACAGCATATCTCCAACCACGATCCCTGTGAGAAATTGGGATCCCGCATCCCCTAAGGCCTCCACGACGTCCAATACCTTGGTCCTGAAGACTGAGCCGCCAACAATCCAGCTTCCTAAATCAAAAAAGCTGCGGGGTCTACCAAGCTCATTGATTACCGTATTTGATGCGAATACAAAACCCCACGTCAAACGCAACACGAGAAAATCATACTCGGATGAAGTAAGAAAGAAGGTTGAGGACGTCAGGAAGATCGGGGCCTGTTTGCAATGCAGATACAGGAAGAGAACCGTGAGCATACTCCGTCGTTGAAATGGTTGCTTTACTGACCCAAATACGTAGTGCGGAACAGGATCGCCGTGCCATTCCTGCATTCGAAGATGCGATAGTGTAGAAATGGCAGCAAGAATTTGCATTCGGGAATCTCCTTTCGAGGATATAAGCGCCACCGAGTGCAAGTCGGAATAGTTTGCACCATTGGAAGAAGCCTCACGGAATAGTCATTTGGCAGCACGTCAGAACTCGTGTGGTGGACTTCATGGCCGATTTCAGAGTTCTGGAACGCCGAAGCCTTGTTGAAATTGCCACAAAAGGCTTGGCATATCAAATCCTTCAGCTTCATGTTTCGTATGTGAAGACTAAGCTTCTTGAAGAAGATATGAGGGACAAAATCAACCATATCACTCGCTCACGTTTGCGCCAACTCCGCGATATTCAGGAGACGCCGCCGCCTGCTTTGTCGCCGTCTCACAGCCGGCGACGATCTCAACTCAAAAGTTAATTAATGTTGCAACGGAATACTCATATGAACGTATGTACCGCTACTGGCATCCGATAAACATTCTCATTGCATTTGCCATGATATATGCCGAAAAAGGTCTACCTCATGTATGTTGCCAATTCCCATCTCACTGATCTCGACCAAGGCTCATACCCGGAAACAGGGGGAAAACTTGTGGTAGATATGACAAGAGTGTTCGCTCTTCATCGCGTTCTCACTCGTGGTGTCAAGATTCCTTTTGACTCTACGTTCCAAGGCATCGATATGAGGACAATCTACGCACAAATCGACAGTATAATGCTCCCATACTTCCAGGAACTAGAGAAGGGAATCTATCGAAAGTTCCATAGAGGATTTTGCGGCACCTGCATCGAGATATCATTCTGCCCGTGAGCATTACCCTGTGTATATTAATGGCGATGGAAATGACAACAGCGCCTGCCGTGGCGAATATGCGACCAAGATACTCAGCAGGTATGATCATCACCCTGCAAACCTGACTGAAATATTCCCCCCTAACAATCCGAGCAGATACAACAAACGTCCACAAATAGGGAGGTGAAAACTTCCAGGTCACATCAAGACCATTCCTGGAACCTTTTACTGGGTACCTGGAAAGCATTATATTTTGACTCAGCACCAATGCTTCTCGCTCTCGACGAGAAATCCATTCGCGATCTGATCGGGAGCGTGGAGAAAATTGCTGGGTGGAAATTGCTGGGTTGTCTAGAGATATAAAGATCATGAGGAAAAGTTAGAAGAAAGGTAAAGGCAGGAATCGAAGGCCTATCTGAAGAACATATGAGTATTCAAAAGTCGACTGTAAAAGCTGGACGCTATGGTCCTTAGCAAATGATGCCAGCACAGCCTCCTGAAAATGTAGATGTATAATACATGGATCATATAATTGTTGAAACTCGTCTTGTTATCTCTATCCCTGTAGCTTTTGCTTTCTACCGTAAACCGACCGAGCGGTGTGAACGCTAAGAATCCTTCTTGGTCAGGGGTACGCGGCAGTACACCCTTTTGAATGCGTTTCTGCGAGCTACTATAGGAAGGTTTCCGTGCCGTAAGTATGTTTTTCTAGCGTGCGGTAGATTCACCAACTCGGTGTAAGGGTGGCAACAAGAACAAGAGGAGGGTGGGCCGATTCCCCGTATGAGGAGTCGTATTCAGATCTCATGTTAGCTTTTGAAGCGCATTTACAGGATCCAGGGGTTGGAGAATTCAAATTGAGGGGTTCAAATAGGGGGCGGGGTTGCTGACTAATAATATACCCAGAACACTCTTCTTCGACCTTCCAAGTCCCAGACACCAGTTTCCCCATTTCGAGATGAATTATAGCGCTTCTCGTCAACTTTTTAGTCTAAGGATGGCTTTGGACTAATTTTTGAGTTGCCTTGAGTTTCGAACGACGCAAAGTGTGCTGTCAGCCACGTCGTCACGAATGAGGGATTGTGGACGAGTCATGTCAGGCGGTGAATGTAAATATCTGAGACCAACGGAGAAACTGACAATAATCACGGTGAAACCTCACTTTCATTATTGTTTTCTTCACTCTAAGAATCAATTCCCCATCTTTGCAATCATACAATCTGCAAGTCTCAAGTTCATTCCTCTGGAGTAGAATACTTAACATGTTGCCTCTTTTCAGTTCCAGCTTAGCCGGTCTCCTTTCACATTCCCCATCATATGCATCTTCAAATGATGCTACACTGGCGGCATGGCGCTGGGTCATTATTGGCTCTGTGCTATTTGCTGCTGGCATGACAGAACCTGCTTTTCAAAAGGACATGGCTTCGGAAATCGAGAAATGGGATTAAAATAACACCAAAGCGGCCCATATCAGAAGTCTTATGCTCTTAGGGTTCTTGGTTAGGTGGAGTTGCTTCCTGGCGAACAATAATGAAACACAGTTTCCTTATAACAATCTCACGTCTCGGCAAGAAGACTGCGCCAGCGGTTGCCGACTCGCCGCACTCCTTGATCGTTCTTGCCTCGGAAAGTCTCAATCGCCGTGGATGCTGCAAAAGTTGCACCTTCCCAAGTTTATAAATGAAGAACGAAACTGTATCTACCATCTCCAAGACAGTGAAGGCAGGAGATACCGGCTACGCTCAATTCCCCTGAACTTCTGGCGTGGTATCTCCGGACCAGATCAAGACCTTTCTTGCCAGCAACCAGTCTCGTCGTTTTTATGGATGGCGTTAGTCTTCGAGATTACCGAGCCCCCGAGTCCTTCTTGGAAGTGAAACCTGTTCCATGGATTGGGGTTGGAGCCCGGCCCACCCTCAATTCTAGCGGTTTTTAGAGCGAGCCTGAGGCTTGGAGTTGATTGGACTTGATCGGACAGTGAAGGGAGCAGGACTAGCACTAATATGAGTTATATGAAGGACTGCAATCAGTAGCCAGCAACTTTTGATATACGTGAGCAGGAACATTGGTAAGATCTCGAATGTCTCTATATCTCAGATTATTCACCTTTTTAATATCTCTGAGCTGTTATTCCCATCTTCTCGGTTAGAAAGAATGGCACAGTGTAAGCAACCCTTCTCTACATGTAGATTCTTTCGCGTACCTCTTTCCGTCTCTGACATACTCAAATCTCAACGCAAGAACTCTCCGTCTAAAACCAATAGTCATGCTCAACATCCGCCTTTTCATCGTCCTGCACATCACATCTGCACTCCACGCTGTCTCTGCTAGCCTTTCATACGATGCAGAATCATTCCGATCCGGATCAGATAGCGATAGTAGCTCTAGCTCGCATGAGCATAGAATCAACCCAGATGCGGTTCCGGTAGTCGCGTTTGTAGGGTGGATCCTCGGAACGATGCTATTTATATTCTTCATGGTTTTCTTCGTCAGAGTGAAGACATACTTTTTCTTCGCAGCGGTCTCGGCTTTGCCAGCAACACCCTTCGTCTCAGCTCTGACAACACCGCCGGTAAGCCTCGCCGGCGTAGCCGCCAATGAAGTCTTAGACTCCAAAACAGCCAGTGCTACGACTGACGCCAGGAGTCTCGATATTTGGATCCGAATAGCTTTAATCTTTGGTGCATATGCTATCACTCTGCCCCGGACCCCGCGCGTCCCACGCCTCCTTGATATTATCTACATGATAGTCAACAGTCTCATACTTTTCATCTTACTTGCAACCCAAGATTCGGCAGCATCTGCGGCTCAGAATAGCCCCCCTCGGTTTATATTCTGGGCTGTTATCAGGGCGATTTGTTTAATGAACATTCTGCCTTCGACTATTCGGCGCGTCATCATTGCTAGAGAGCCAGTACACCTTTTGGTTTTCTTCGTCATTGCCCTACTGTTTCATGTTGCCGATATTCGGGCACTCTTCCAGGCCTCACTAACAACCCTTTTGCGTCTAGTGCTCCGAACGTAGGACACAGACTTTCAACAACAAGCAGTCGCGCTGCTCGCCTGCATCATTGCTGTTACTGGCTTACATTGGTGTGGTATGCTTCTCACGAAACAGACCGTTGGGAGTCGGGAGATAAAGTCTTTTAGTAGTCATCTGTACCATCTTAAAGACCCAGTTATTGATGCCAAAAGCCAGGAGCCCAGTCCCATTAGTACGAAAAATAAAACATTGGCACATCATCAATTTAAATTTGAACAGTTGTCATTGACTCGTATTTCGTGCCAAACCCAGAATTCTATGACCTGGAGTTTGACTAGTCAGTTTTCGAATTACGCTGGCTTCTAGTGAAGAGAGGATCGTGAACAAAGTCCCTGGTCGTGGTCGTGACTCTCCTATTTGGAAGCGTCGGAGATAAGCGAGAACCTGAAGATTAACAGCGGAACTGCGGGTGAAGTCATGGCTAGGTAATGTGATATTCATGTTTGCTAGACCCTCGTGCATCATTCATTGCTGGTTTCCCTGCCTGGACAATGGTTGTTGGGGATATTAAAATCATGCTGACGGTGGAGCAATCACACACGTCACAATCACTACCCATGACACCCTTAAGAATATTTCTCTCGGGGAATATTTATATCGGTTCCTTCTTGCAGATTCAAGTGTACAAAGAGCTTCACCGTTTCAGAGCCAGCCCAACCGTCCTGTTCCATTACGAGTAAGAAAGAACCACATCTTGGGCAACTCACACTTCACCACCTTCTATCTACAAACACAGCCACCATAGCTTTCCAACACAATGAGGCTATTACTTCTACAGTTAGTTTATTCTTGCCTACTATATAACATTTCTGCCGCGCGATCGCAGCACGGCCAGCACCATAGGGATCCAGCAAAGGCGCCGCCACAGCCCACCATGACTACCCTTCTGATCTTGCCGAGAACTTCTACAAAAATGACCACTAAAGTATCCTCCCGGAACGACGACTACAACGGTTATAATTACCAAGATCGAGTACACGAGGGAAAAGTTTCGGGAAGTGACGGCGGAGACATTTCGATTGCACGTGACATTAGAGGAACGGTTGGCAACAAAGCAGCAGAGGTTGAGGAGTTTGATAGTAGATGGGCCATGAAAGTCTTGGCAGTCGGATTCTTGTTCGGTGTAGCATTGGTATAAGACTTTTTATGTCTTCTTACTGTTTGGGGTGTACCTATCCCAAAGAAAAGTTAGTGTTGAGCTTCTGTGAAATAAAATTTATAAAACCACCTAACCTTAAATGGTCGAATTCTTTGATATCAAGTTTAAAATTATGTGAATTGCACTACGGATCGGTGAATATCTATGATTCTATGGGGTAACCCGCGTCTGCCTGCAGGTGGCAAAATAGCTGCAAAGCACGTCAGTACAAAATCGTCTCCAGCTCGCTCTTTTAGACATCCTCGTCAACACAATCCAAATAATCAAATCTTCGGAATCACCAAGCATTCATCATGAGACTCCAACTCTTTACTTTGGCGGCAGTCATTCTCGCCTTTGCAGTTGCTGACCCTGGAGAACGCGTCGATGCAACAAAGATCGGACTACGAAAAGACAATGTCGCCGTACCCTCGACGACCTGGCCAGAGTCGAACTGGGCCGTTCCTCCTAGCTCTTTGATGACCTCCGTCAATCCCTCGCCCACCAATGACTTGGTTCAATCAAGCTCCTTGATTACCTCCGTCAATCTTTCGCCTACCAATACCCACTCCCCGGTACTCAGCAATCCATCGAACATTGGCACTTCTACCGCCCCGCCCGCAGCCACTTCCTCAACTCCAGTCGGAAAGGCGTTAGGTGGTGATATCCACAAAGCTATCACTGGTGTTACATGGTGGATCTGGGCAATAGTTGGACTTTCTTTGGCACTGGTCCTCATCCTAGCCCTCTATTGCTTCTGCCGCAAACGCGGGGCTTCCAAGGGCACCTACGAACCTGTCGACACTCCAGACACCAATCCTGCTTAGTCGGCGACAGAAGACGACGTTGCTCTCGCGGCCTGGCTCACCTTACTGTCTCGGTAGTGGATCGCACATACGCCGTCGAGGTTTCATTATCGAGCGTCAGCCAACCCAGCCATCATTCACCTTTCACCTCAATAGTCTTCATCAGGTAACATCCAAGGCGTACTTCTCCTTCACCTCAGATAATGAAAGCCGTATCGGGTCTTGGCTTACCACCTGGCTGGCATTATGACTCCGGCTTGTCTCATGCTCGCGGAGGGCTTGGATTTCTGATGAGCCAAAAGTCGTGTTTTCTTATTTCGGTCATGTGACGCTGTTTTGGGAGTGACTTATAATTGATGAAAGTCTCCTCAGACTTTTTTCATCAAGGAATTAATAGGATTTGTGGAAATGGAGGCAGTCGGCAGCTTCAGTGAAACTGGAGGCTTAGATCTGTCCGAGGGCGAAATCCTAGCATTCTAGATACGCAATAGAACATATTTCTCAAAGATATTTCTTAAGTGCTCTTGAAATTAGTGCAAACATGTGCGAGAAAATTTAAAAAGCTTCCTTGGCCAATCAGGAGTTCCAAATATTGCTAATTTGAGGGCTGACTTGGGAGCGGGGCAAGAAGGAACACCGAGCATACCTTAACAAGTCATCTTGCAGTCTCTACCCCGGTAGTACCGACCCCGCACAACTCTAGAAAGGTAGACAGGGTACGTCTATTTTGGGCAGATATCTCTGTCGCCCGACTGTGACTGGCGTAGCGGTTGGCACAGGTACTTTGTAGCGCTGGCCCCGCTCACTTTAACATATGTCACATCCTTTGTGTTCTTCTAAAGCTATAAGTCTCAAACATCATATGTCGGTCCTTTCCTCTAAAAGAGCAGTAGAATCTGGCAGGTGTGGGTAAGCAGTTTCGGGGAGGCGAGTCAAGTTTCAAGCTTTTCATCATAGCAAACTCATCACTGGGTGGTACGCTTTAGGCTTGGGCCCTGTAGTCCAGTGATCTAGACGGAAACTTGGTACAATTTTTTATGCATTAACTTCAAACATTCTTATTTCTCAATAAAACACTAGCTCGGATCCTGGGCCTCTTTTATGTGCTCCTACCTCCCCAGTCAGAACTTCGCATCATTGTCCTCAGGCTTTTCCGGCAATGTTGTGCCTATAAGTCCAGCTTCTGGCGCGTTTCCCGTAGATATACATAGGAATTGTGAACAGACTCGCTGCGATCGTTAAGCCACCGATGGTGAAGAATGAATTTCTGACTCCAGAAGTTGCCACCCACTGCATGGAAAATTAGCTTAACCAAAAGGCTTTAGGAGGGAAAGAGTGGCTTACATTGTTGATATAAAACGTAAGTCCAAAGGCAAACCCATTTTTGACGAAATTCATAACTGCAAAAGCCTCACCAGCTTTGTCACGATGACAATCGACAACGTAAGACACAACACCAGTCGTACCAAGTTGAATACCAAAGTTTATGAGTCCGAGGCAAACTATTACAGGGATTTCCCAGGGATCTTGCGCCTTTGCAGATTGGCCCCAAGCGAAGAAACCGGTCGCTGTAAAGATTAGATATGTAACCATAATCGGCAAGCGGAACTCCGGTTCTAAAAGGGAGTGATTAGTTAGAATTCTCCAAGATAAATGAGTTCGACAAACCGAAGGTTCCACCATTTCTCTTTGACAATTTCCTGACCATGCCATCAATCAATGGCCCCGCAATCAGAGTACCGATGATGGAAGCGACGAAAGATGATAGATTGGTCAGACCAACTTCCAGAACTGAGAAGTTGTACGGCGGGGCTGAAAATATTTGAGAGAGTGTGACCGAGATTCCGACAAGCCAAGATATGCAAGTTGTGAAAAGAAGAGTTGCCCAGAGGACGGCGGGAGATCCGAGCATAACAAAGGGCCTGAACATGGTGTTGACCAATGATACATGATTGACGTAACCACTGTACGGCAGCAACTCCTTTGCGAAAGAATGACGAGCTTCTTCAGGGCTAGAGGTTGTGTCATGGGGGTTCTGTGAAATTGTGGTCTTTTCTTCTACGTGGTCAACGTGCTCGGCAGCGGCCTTATGAGCGATGTTGATTTCAGTCGCAATCTAGTAGGGCATTTAGTAAGTAAATCACTGGGGTAATTGGGTTTTTTCTGAGGCCTACGTCTTTGCTCCCTGTGTCTAGGTTGACAGCTCCAGTTCGGACATATGCGGTTTCTGGCATCCAAAAGAATATCATGATGAGGCAAATGACAAAAGCGCGCCCATGGCGTGGAACGCAATCTTGTAGCTTCCATACTGGATTATAGCGCCCGCTGGTAGTAACAGTTAGCAAAGTATATCAAAGAGAAACGGAGGAGGCTTCGCTTACCAATAGGTTGGGCAAGGTTTATTCCACCCAAGACCCCTAAGTTAAATATTGCAGACCTGTAGCCCCTCTCGTGGACAAACCTAAAATGCCATTAATTAAACAATCCTATGTAGAGCATGCGAAGGCTTACCAGACATCTGCTATAGAAGCAGGGACCAATGCCTCCAGGGGTGCCATACAAAATCCTTGAATGACTCGAGCAGCGACTAAGGATGCGAAGCTTTTGGCAGCGCCTGCCCAGAAGCAAGTGACAGCCAAGCCAAGAGTGGTTATTAGGTATACCGGCCGCTTGCCATATTTCACTGCCATCGCATTCCAGAACAGACTTCCAAAGGCGATAGCAATAATGACGCCGCCCTGTACGCCGGAGACAAAGCTAGCCAATGGAATACTGTCGGTTTGTCAGTAAATACTTATGAAGATCCCATATCCCGAGACAACTTCTTGACATGAATATGGAAGAGGTATGTCTGAAAAAGGGGAGTGCAACGAGAGGAGGTAGGACGAACCCAAACTCAGCGGCGAGTCCAACAAATGCAGCGCCAACAAGAGGGCCGACAGCTTATAGAATGTTAGCTCTCTGCATATGTTGCTGTTGTAAGATGTCTCACCTCCAACAGCTCCGCAAGCAATTGCGTATGTGACTGTGAATCTCTCCTTTTTCCATTTGGGCCAGTTATACGGGTCATTTGGGGAATCTGACGGCTGAGGAACAAGCACAACTTTCCCCGTAGGATCATGCTTGAGGATGCTTGAATCGACACCCGAGGTATTGTAAACATCGGTACCCAATTCATTCAATGGAGCTGTCCCGGGGACATGCTCAAGCTTGTTGTCTTCGAGGATTCCGAGAGCCATGGTGACTGAGATTATTCAAAAAGGTTCGCGTGATTCTGAAAGAGCTATGCGATTGACAGTGGCGATCTCCCGAGTAGCATGCGGCTGGTTTTCACTGAACACGTCTGCGAGAATAGAAGGATAAAGAAAGGTTGAAGTATGCAAACTAGGTGCTAAGGGCATCCTAGAAGTAGTAACAGACGGGGGTGCCCCACCTTGTCAGGTCTCTGTCAGCTCTTGGCCAAACACTGCTCCATGGTGATCTGGATGAATTGCCTGCATAATCTTACCGGCGCCTAAGCTAAGACAGGAGGAAATCCGGGGGTTAGCTGCGGGGGCAGGGGTCCTCGTCATGCAATGCGGGGTTTGGCGAGTCAAGCCGTGTTGCGGAGAAATCGGCCAGCGGCACTTAGTACTACGCCTCTCAAATGTCCGAGCATAGTGATCCTATCATACTTTGGCATTGGAAGCCCAGCTTGCTAGCAACAGGTCTCGACAACGAACTAGAGACCGCACCAGGTCCATGGACTCGGAAACTTGAAGGGGGGGTTTTCCGAAGCTTCAGCCCCTTGTCTTGCAAGCATAGATCTCCCCGCCTTTCCTTTCCCTTGCTTCAATAGCAACTAATATTAGCCTTCCTTAGCCTCAAAGGCCTAGGCTAAGCAAAAAGAAGGGGGAACTCCGAGTTTGCCAATAATATGGTACAATTGAAAGTTTTACTACTCATACTCAGCTTTATAATGCACACTGGTACTCTTTGAAGTATCATGTGAATACCGCCCTCTCCAGCTTTAATAAACCTGCCTAAGCAAGTTTCTGACTAGCATTGCTATGCATTGCCCCAGATTTGAGTCGGTTGAGACTAGCCTGGGCAGATTTTTTCGTCGCTCTGCAGCTTCTCCATGTTTGACTGCAGAGTCACTTCGCCAACGGAACATAAGATGGTAAATTGCCTGATTCTAAAGTCTATAGGTAACAAGACAATCAACATAATCCCAATGCAGTGACTTAAACGTCATCCTTCCAAAACCTTATGCATAGCCCAAAGCCCAGAAAGTATCAAAATTCTGCTTCGTAATATCGTCTACGAATTCTGGTGGCTCTCTTATCGTAAATGCCTCTCCACTTATCTCTATTGTACGACCAGTCAACTCCGGATGTCCCAATATATTCTGTACAGCGCTAATTGCCGTGGACATGGGCGTGGGATGCATTGCGGAGAAGAGATGGTCATCTGCCAGTCCGGTTTCTGCAGCATTCTAATTAGAGTGGGTCATTGACATGAGCTTGAGAACGGGCAAACTCACTGATACAATTCGGGCACAGAGCGTTGATTTGTATCCCCTCAGGTTCCAAAGGCTTTGCAAATGAACGAACTGCCCCCACAATACCATGCTTGGAGATACCATACATAGGAGCAATCGGAAATGGATATAATCCGGCGTTTGACGCGGTGCATATTATTGAGCCTTTCGTGGGAGAGGTGTTTTTTCGCATATAGTGGATGGCTAACTTGAGAGCTGGGACACTCGTCAGTGGCTGTAGTGTGATATAGTCATGATATTTGGATTCTCACTGTATAGCGTCCCCGTCAAATTGACGTTGATTGTATTCAAGTTGGGTTTGGCCGGCTCGACCTCAACATCCAAAAACTTCCCGAGTTCACTCACTCCTGCATTCGCAAATACAATATCGATACTACCAGTCTGGTTGTATATCTGTTCGAAGGCCGCTTTCTGTTCGTCCCAATTCGAGATATCGCATTTCTTGAAGATGAAGTTCGTAGAGGGAAATTCGCTTTTCAAAGCAGATATCACACCGTCCGCCCTGTCGGCTGAGAGATCGAGAAGCGCAATATTCTTTGTGGAAGAAGCTAGAAATCTAGCCATAGCCAAACCAATCCCCGAGGCACCGCCTATGCAACAATTAGATTATTTGATAAGAATGCGGCAAAAAGGGCGTACCCGTCACCACCATAGTTTTATCTGTAAGTGTTGAATTTGCCATCTTGTATTAATTATAAGACAGCAGCAAAAGGATAAAATGTTTTGGTAAAATCTAAACAATAATACAAATATTAATACAAATAAATTAGAAGGTGTGAAAGTTGATAAAAAGGCCTAGGTGCTATTGCACTAGACTCAATACTACGAGTCAACCACATCGTGAGGCGTTAATCCCACATGCAAAGGCCCCACGTGTAATCTACAAATGTCCCACTTGGGCGGAGACATGAAGGTTTGATTATTTGAGTGGACTCCGCTTTCTGGCACTTGGCGTCGGAATTACCCCGCTACCCCGCATTTTCGAAAAGCTTTTTCAGACACCAATGTGAGTTGGAGAGCAGCCATAACAAAGTTTGGATTTTTTGGAAAGAATTGGGAATCTCATGAAATTTTTCCTGGTTTTTTATTTTGGTCGCGTTATGGCGACCCAGACTCGCTCATATATATATACATTCTAGTTATAGATATTTATACATTCTGATATAGGCCCAGCGACTTTGCTAAAAATTGACTTCATATTAGTAGATGAAACAAGACAGCGACCATGCTGGGAACGAACCTTATACATGACGAGTTCTGACTAATTAGCGCTCTACGCTTGAGAGGCCTTTCTGATGATAGCTTCAAGTCTCTTGCTGGCGAACTTCGAATTCGTCAGAAGCAAAGCAAATGTAAAACCACATTATAGGAGTCAAGCAAATGCCCTCAAGTAGCTTCGCTTCCGATATCCCGTATGAGAGTTTTAAGCTGCTTCAAAGTATCTTCACAACTAACTTCCATACCCATTAAGACGTCGACGCTTCCCTTATTGTTGATTAACAGTTGCGTGACGAGCCAGTAGTTGTATCCGTTTCTGAAAAATGCTAAATTTGCCCATGCCTGGCTTGATATATTCGAACGAATGGTCGTCCATAAAACGCGCCAGCGAGAGAGGGCACCTCTAATGAGTGAAATGTTGTGATCAGAAACGTTTCCAACTTGAGAAGCAGGGGTTGAAGCTCCGGAAATGTCTGGCGAACGGGAAACAGAGGAGAAAAGTGTCAGGTGGGAATGGGTATGGACGTAGAGAACTTCCAATAGTTAGTAATGCTGTTCTTTGGACTATTTTTAGTTGCTTACGGTGTATAAGAATGAACATATCCACAGGGTTTAGGTCTAGCGGGTTCCTATTTTTCTCGGTTTCTGAGGTTGTCTGCGGAAACTTCTGACCGAACAGGCTTAAAAAGGCTTCGTACGTGGTTACTTGACGACTATGCTTGAATTTGGCTTCGCTGAACGGATGGAGAGGTTTGTATAGGTAATCTTCTGCAGGAAGGTCGAACTTCATTTCAGAAACGGCCAGACGACAAGGAAAGTTTGCGAAAAACAAAAAAGCGCAATCCAGGAGAGTCATAATATTCATGAGCCTTCGAAGTCAAGTCAATCTCGACTCTTTCATTTGGAAAGGATGGATACGTACCGTATTTGAGACTCTTTTTGGAGCCACAGCGCTTCGTTGGAACTATCATCTAGTCCATGCCGAGCCTTTGGGAGACCAAGCCTTCTGGCAACCTAGTTCTTGAATTTAGCACTTTCATTTCTTGTCGACGCTCGCCCAACTGATATACCTTAATGACAGTTCCAAATCTAGTTTCCACCACGCGTTTCCTGGAAGCTAGGCTTCCAGCCCAAAACTGGGTAGTAACAGTCAAGTAGGCCGCTTCCAGGTGTCCCAATACGACGGAGCTATCGTCATCGTACGTTGATTCCGAAGTATTACTGTGCAAACCAAGAATTGACTGACGGATCTCGAAATCATCGGCTAGCTCTTCCATCGAGTAAATATATAGTTCGGCAATATCCAGTAGTCTCTTCGCTATACCGACCTCTTTGTCGATCTGCGAGTACATTGCTCCCATCAAAATGACTGCAATGAGTAATGAAAGAGGAACGACTTCAGCATCAAAAGAAGCTTGATGAATAAATGGGCAGTGGGGGTGCCAACATTCGAAATACAGCTCTATGAATTTGGAAATTCGAGATGGGGTGAATATGAAATTCAGATGATGTGAAATCTCCGAATGTTTATCGGGCTGTAGTTGTAGACAGGTTGCTTGATTTAGAAGGGCCTGTATGATCGAGGTCGATTGTGCACTGGCAGGTTCCCATTCCACTGGTCCCGACTGACCTGTCATCAGGTTTTCTCCTCCAATAGGTGGATCAAGGATCATCGAGGCAAACATATCGTCTGACTGCATCTGAACATCCTGAAATGGGCTATTGAGGAACCTGAGCAGATTTTCGTCCTCGAACAGTGACCAGTCAATCGATTCGGCATCGAAGGGATCAGAGAATATGCTGTCATTCTCACTATGATTGCCGAAAGCATCCGAGGAGCTTGATTCGTTCGACACGTCTGTATTTCGGAAGTTGAAAAGATTTCGTCTCTCATTCGAGGTCGGAAAGTGGAAACAGTCGAGGAAGCTTGCCGTCCCCGAGTTGAGGAGGAATTTGATCGAGCCTCGCTCTGATGACAGGTTGCTGTCTGGTATCGTAGTCTTGGGACCTGCAAGAGTTAGAATAGAAATTGGGTGTTTCCACGTCCAGAGCTGCTATATTTACTGTGATTTTCTGTAATAATTCCTCGCGACTGTTGCCTGGAAAACTTGCAGACTGTCTTTCGCTGGCTACATGTTTTACAAGGAGTTTGGCCGTCGCAGCCCAATTTCATCGCAGTACACTGTACGTTCCAAGGTCAGAAATTGCAGATGAATGTAAAAGGAGCTCACACTTACAGAATCACAGGCATGTGAACGTCTTCCACCTCTTGCTGCTTCCGGTATGTGGCGATTCCTCCGCTCAGGGCAGTTGGGGTAATGATCCCTCAAGTTGTCACTTATTTCACGTGAGTATATTTATCATCGGGGAGGAATTTTAGCTTCTCACCTCCGCGTGAATGCTTCATTGCAAAAGACGCACGAGTAGGGTTTCAACCCAGAGTCTAGTCAATTTCAGCCTTATTGGCTATTTTTGTTAATGTAGGGGCTCTTACGTCTTAACTGGTGTCTCTTTAGATGATCCGATCTTGAGAATTTCTTCGAGCACTGAGGACAGTGCAGACGTTTGGCTTCGAGCGACCCCATGTCTTGCTATTAACGACTCTAAACTTGTTTGCCAGCCCTGAAAGACTTTGAAGCGTAGTTTCGTATAGGAAACTGCTGATGTGCGATATTGTTGGTATGATTAATAGCGGTGTATGCTTCCAAAATGGTTTGCTTCTCTGCGGCAAACAGGAGATTTCCAGCAGCCAGGATGCCCCGCAGTAAGGTGACGGTGATCCTTCACTATGTAATACCCTAGTTCATTTTAGGAACAAGGGTGTTCCAGGCCATGTGGGGTTCGTCACCCTAGCGTCCAATATTTGCGCGGCAATTATTTCTCACCTCCCTCAACTCATGTTCAAAGCAAATTGCTCAAATTCACGAACCTTTGCGACGAGCTCGAAAGGAGTACAGTTCAATATCTTTACAAAGGCGAAGCTGCGAGCAGCCAGTGGAGTGACCAGTGCCCACAGACTTCGACCAAAGCTACATATCTCAATTCTGTGCGCCCGGTTAACTCGAAGTCTCAGTCCCTAAGATGCAGATTTTGATGCTTTGAATTTGCTGCACATGGGAAGTCAGGGACGGCGAGGGCCAGAGTGGGACTTGCTACCTGGCTCTAGGTACTTCGTAAAGTCAGGCATGTTCTATCAAGTGGAAAGTTTCCAGAAATACGCACCTGCAACTCGAAGTATATTCGTTCTCTTCCCCCGCCAAAGAACCTAAAAGTACAGTAGAACTCTTGCACTCTCAGGCCCCGAACTTTTTTCGGTCCGATGTGTGGAGTAAGGTCCTGTATGCTTGTGCCGGGATTACTGCGGAGCGAATATCGCGGGGAACCCCGGAAAATTGGATTCATGTGCAGGATCTTCGCAGGGCTTTGGAACCTTTTCAACGTTGAACCGCTCAGATTTGCTGAGCCACGTCACGGGTTGGCCTTTGCTTTGAAATTGTCCACTCAGTCATTCGGGCAATCGGCCCAAAAGTACGCGAGCAACCCCCTTTGCAGAGGCAAATGCCAGCGACGACTTCATGTGAGCAGCTTATATTCACCACTGTGGAGTATGCTTCAATTTCTTAGGTCATGTCGGCATTTGAGAGCATAACTCTTGCAGTTGTAGCTGTGTGAACCTTAGACACGTGAGGCTAGCTGCACGCTAGAATAACCTGTATTACCTCGAGAAGAGTAGTTCGAACTCCTCATGCTTTATAAATACCATCTCATCTACCAGTTCCCATGCTTTTGGGCATAATACTTGATCTTACTACCTCTTCAGAGACTTTTACTTCCCTCAACTTGATCAACCACTGTCATGCGGCGTCCTCTTCAAGAAGCCCTCGTTGGCTTAGTATTCTACTTCAAGGCTTGCTCCGCGGTACCATACAGCGACTACATTCTTGCCCCATCCTCAAGGACCATCATTCCGACTTCTGTCCGGAGCGTGAATGGTACTATAACCAACATCCAGTCTCTCACTACCGCGAATGGAAGCGCTACATTCCAAGGAGTTTCATCTGTTACATTTGATTTCCAAAGAAACATTGCTGGAATTGTGTCACTTGATATAGGAAGTTCCTCGTCCGATGATGCGTTCCTTGGGGTTACTTTCACGGAGTCAAGTTTGTGGATCTGTAGTCAAGCAAGCGATGCAACTGCAGATTCAGGTCTTGACGAGCCACTTTGGTTCCACGTTGGAAATGGATCTTCAATATACACAGCCGAACCAAAGCATCAGCGGGGAGCGTTTCGATACATGACTCTGACTGGCAACACTTCCGCTACAGTCGAGGTCAAAGGCGTTGGTATTTACTTCACCGCGGCTCCTTCACAAGACTTGCAGGCGTATTCAGGATATTTTCACAGCAACGATGAACTATTGAATCGTGTATGGTATTCTGGCGCTTACACAAACCAGTATGTCGAAATCTAATAAGTTTCTGTTCCATCCATCCGAAGTACCCCGAAAGCGATAGCATACTGATTTCAACAATAGGCTATGTTCAATCGATCCCAACTATGGTGATGCGATTCCTTTCTTTAATGAAGCTATTGAAACAAATCCAGACGGATTTGACAAATGGTGGTCGAACTATACCGTCACGAACGGAACGAGTGCCACAGTAGACGGAGCAAAACGAGACAGATTAGTGTGGCCCGGTGATATGGTAATTTCGATTCCTAGCATTTTTGTTAGCACCAACGATCTTTACAGGTATGTAATGCGTTCATTGGACATCCCTACTCGACGTTCTCAGGCATTGGTATATGACTTTCTTTTTGTGGCGTGTTTTTGGCCCACTCCTCCCTTGCAGAACCAGTACTGACTCTGGATTTTGCACGTTGCAGTGTCATCAACTCCCTTGAATCGTTGCTTCGACTCCAAATGCCCAACGGGATGCTTCCATATGCCGGGGCTCCGTTCACAACCTCAGGCATAGAGTTCATCAGCTTTACGTATCACTTGCACAATCTCATCGCTATGGCTTATTACTACCAGTACTCTGGAGATCTCTCATGGCTTTCTTCTCACTGGGATCAATTCAAGCTTGGAATCGAATGGTCATTAAGCAGTGTTGACTCGACCGGACTCATGAATGTTACATCTAGTTCCGACTGGCTGAGAAGTGGAATGGGTGGTCATGTAAGTAAGAGCGTGAGGAGCCGAGGCCCGGTTGCTAATTCATCCTCAGAACATCGAAGCCAACGCGATCCTTTACTACACGCTCAATTTAGGCCTTGATCTTGCTTCTATTCTAAACGATAGCTCCATCACAACCACCTGGTCGAATTATTCCACCAACATCAAATCAGCGGCATACGACCTTCTCTGGGACGATTCCACGGGGTTGTACCGAGATAACGAAACAACCAGTCTTTATCCACAAGACGGCAACTCTTGGGCAATCAAGGCCAATTTGACCATAGATGATCAGCAAGCCTCGGCCATTACAGCTGCTCTTCAATCCCGATGGGGTACTTACGGTGCTCCTGCTCCTGAAGCCGGCGAAACCGTGTCTCCTTTCATCTCTGGCTTCGAAGTAGAATCACACTTCCTTTCTGGCAACGCCACCTCTGCGCTCGACTTGGTACGGTTAGAATGGGGCTTCATGTTGAACGATCCGCGGATGACGAACAGTACGTTCATCGAGGGATACTCAACCAACGGAAGCCTGCATTATGCGCCATACGAGAATGACCCGAGAGTGAGCCACGCTCATGGTTGGAGTACTGGCCCTACGAGTCTGTTGAGTTTCTATGTGGCAGGCCTTCATTTGACTAGCGCACAAGGCAAGACGTGGAAGATAGCACCGCAGATAGGAGATCTGACGAGTGTTGATGCGGGGTTCTCTAGTGCTCTTGGGGCGTTCCAGAGTTCTATCAGTGCTGGAGCAGAAGGGGAGCTTACCGCTTTCTCTTTCTCGGTGCCGAATGGGACAAGCGGAGATGTGAGCCTGCCGGGAGTAGGCGGAACATTGGTAAGCGGCGCTCAGAGGGTGGTGCTCAGCAACGGGGAAGCAAAGGGATTGGCCGGCGGTGCTTGGGTATTAGAATTGAGCAAGTAATGATGCTAGATAAAAGAGAAAGCATGCCTCACAACCTGTGGGACACTCAAACTTTATTCTGCTGTGCAGTGAATGAGAATCTAAAGTAGAACTTCAGGGTTTTGTTGCACATCGCACTCGAGGGTAAATCTTAGGTTCGATTTTGATCGATCGATATAGCCAAGTTTGAGACACTCTCTAGCAAAAGTGTTCAATTTTGCCTAGTTTCGGCAATTTTATACATTTAAATCCAAATAAACAAAAATGGTTGGAATTGAAGGGGGAAATTCAATAACTAGAAGGAGAGCAAATTTTGCTGTGTACTCGGGTTTAGCCCGGATTTTCATATGGCATTATTAAAACACGAAAAAGAAGCTATGATGATTAAAATAGCCTTACTTCCAGATTTTTGGTATGTCTTACTCCTGAGCCCTGGGTATAATTATACCCCAAAAGGCCGTTTACGCCCGGAAATCAGATTCTAGTGCCAAACTACGAGAAACAACTCATCCTGGTCAAAATCACCCTATATCGAAATTTTTGGTATGTCTTACTCCTGGGCCCTAGGTATAATTCTACCCGAAATCAGTTTACAATGCCCAAACACGAAAAACAAGCCATTATCATCAAAATAGCCCTATTTTCAGATTTTTGGTATGTCTTACAGCTGAGGCCTAGCTATAATTACACTTGGAAAGGCCAATTATATTCGGAAAAGCTTGGAACTAAACGCAACCTTGAAAATCCGTCTACGCTACCCTCAAAGTCGTGAGTTTCCACCCTTAGCACCCAATTCCCAAGGGATTCTCGTCTTATCGACGGAACCGATCCAAAAACTTATTGCCTTTCCAATGGCTGATCAATTATCGATCAAGATATAGGACCCTGCTCAAAATGTGACGATCTTAGAAAATTTAGCATGTCATTCTAGTGGGTCCTAGGACAAAAATAATTGAAATAGGGCAGTTTAGCACTGTTTTGAGCCAAACACAGGTATTTACGTTTACCTATTATTTATAGATGTCATAACTTGAGAGTTTTATCTTTTGCAGTATGCCTTTTTAAAGGGTTTTAAGCTCTAAAAAGTAGAAATGTATGAGTTTGGCACTATTTTGAGCCAAACACAGGTATTTTTGTTCATTTCTTATTTATAGTTGTGGGTACCAGATACCGTTTCAAAAAGATTAAGTGAAAAAGACGCGATCTAGATATACTTAGGTCAAAACTTGGTAGTTTCATCTTTTTTAGTGTGTCTCTATAGGGATCCCAAGCCGGACAAGTAGAAGTCGGAGTTTAATACTATTTGGAGCCAAATATAACTATTTTGGTTCTCTTCTTATTTATAGATTAGGGTACCAGATCCCGGTTCAGGACAAAAGTCTCAAAAAGACACGAGTTTTAGCTCTTCGTCGAGGATATGAGCCGATTTTGAAATTTTGGGTATGTCTTTGACTGGGGCCCAAGGCATAAAAAGTTTTCAACACCGCAATACTATTGAATTTTCGATGAGATTCGATGCGAGCGCCTTCTGTCGTTCTGAGAGCTACTATTGATCGGCGCTAAACTAGCGCGTCCAGAATTTGTGATAAGCCGCTAGACCGCCCCCCCTCCATCACTTCCAGCAGGCCTCTACTACCACCACACCACAGGCCTCACATGCCACCGCTAACTAGCTTCCACCGCCTGAAACACATTCACCGTCCACCTGTAAAAAGCCAAACCGAAAAATCAAACATTCAGCAAACATCTCAACGTTCTACCACGTCCAATATTCCAGATTACTTTCAACCACAAACAATATGTCGCAACCCATCACCAGAAAGTTCGTTTTGCAGTCCTTGGACGTCCCTCATGAAGATCTCTGCCGAATTGAGAATTCTGATGAGACCAAAGAAGTTTTGGAGGAGTTCAGAACCCAGTATCTAAAACGCTGGAAGCTGGCCAATCCTAATGCTCGTCAGCCGCCTCATACCGAGACAGCTTCAGTCTGCCGTTATGTTCTGGAGAATGGAGAAAACAGCCTCAAGTACGCCCAAAAGTGGCCTATTTGGGATTCAACACGGTGGATCTGCTATTCAGCATTGACTTTGAGGCGAACGATTCACATCTCAAGATTCGGAGGCAGATATCCCAGCTTTCGGGAGATTGAAGCTTCTCTTACATTGTTTCGATACCTTCTCGCAAATACGTCTGAAATCGACAGCGAGCAGCTCAGGGCAACGCATCGTAACCCATTTGGAGGGAAAGGCAAGCACCGTACTGGTACCATCGATATTCCCGCCAATGTAACGGCATATTCCGAAGACTTCCTGTTTAGGGACGATTTCTACATGGACCCTGAGACTTCAAATAAAGCCAGATGGGAAATTCGTAGAGAATTTTCTCAAAAGAACTTCCGCAGCTTGCTAGCAAAAATGGAAAGCTTGCCAGACCACGCCAAACCCGTGATTAACGACAACAAGGAGTTGCCATTTCTCGTTTTCGGATTCAAACAAACCGTCCAAAAGGAAAAGGGCGAACGAACAACAATTGCCCCCGATTCCATGCTCGAGAATGGGGGAGGTGTTTACGGCCTCTCGAAATTGGCAATCAAATTTCATGAAATTGAGCAGGAAGGTCTGGAAGTAGTGAGCCAAGTGCCGGAGATCTTCAAGATGGACGAAGACCAGGTAAAACTTTGGCTGGAGCTGGATAACGAAGACTACCAGATATTAGACTACAAGAAGGCTTGCAAACAACTGGGTATTGACCCAAAAGAGCCAAAGATCGACGGATTGGAAGTCGTACTTGAGCCCCACCAAGTGATTGCCATTGCTTGGTTGCGAGCACGGGAGAAGAGGAACCATCTTCGAAGCTCTCTGCTTGCGGACTTTGCCGGAAGTGGTAGGTCTATTGTTTTCCTGGGCTTCATGATCGTAACAACTCGAGACTGGCTCAATAAATCTGCCAAAGATCGAAAACGAAGCGATCTTCCAAGCAGTCCGACACTTTTGCTATGCCCTTCGTCCATGACGGAAGCTTTGGTCCAAAAGTTCAATACTTTGGTCACCACAAAGGATATCACACTGATTCCATACCACCGACCCATTAACAAGACCAATCCAATGCTTTCTCGCGAAAGCTCCTGCTTTTCCGGTGACCCCGCGACAGTCGGAACAATCGTTCTGGTCAGCTTAGAAATATGGCCAAAACGCCATCCCCCGAAAGCTCATGTCGACGAAAGGGGCGAAATAGTGTTTGGGGAGGAAAACCGCCACAAACCCTTCAACCTTGAGGGAAAATTCAGACGCGGGACAGTGATCGAAATCCAGAAGCTTAATGGTTTGATCTCCAGCATCCAAATATTAATCAACGACTGCTAATCTGGTGATTTAGACGGGGTCCCCGAAAGATGGGCGTCTATTTGCGAACTCAAATTTCCCCTGCGCCAAATCTTCACTACAACTCCTGGGGGCGATAGAATCGCAGAATTCGGTGGAACTCTTGATTTTCTACAGCCACACGGGGCCGCAAAAAAATTCGCCAAAAACAAAGCAGACAATCCGTATGATTCAGACACCAGCCATGACGGAAAGGCAATGGTTCTACGCAAAGCATTCAAAAAACACCTTCTGAAACGCTTCAACTCAGATTCGCTCGAAAACCGCGCAGACGAAGATCAAAAGTTGGGCGTCAGATATCTTCGCAAACTCATGCAAATCATGCTTCGCCGCGTTCCGCAGAGCAAGATTCTCAAAGCAGTTGGAATTCACGCTCAATTTAGTGAAAACAACCCGGAAGGATGCATCGGTCCAAAACTTCCTCGATTTAAGGTTCATACGGTATTCTGTGAGTTTTCAGAGCGCGACTATGCAATCTTCTGGGAAAACGCCGTACGTGAGCATGGTTTGTTGCATAACCACGACATCGAGAATGGTTCCGCGGCGGATGATTTGGAGGGCAACCAAACTTTGTCGGCTTGGAGAGCTTTGAGCATGATGTCCTTGTCTGTTAGGTTCTGCTTGCCGTTGTCAAGATGGGCTCCAGACAGAGTAATCAGTGCTCCAATTGCAAAGGTCGAAAAGGTTGATTTCGTGGTGTTGGGAGAGGATTATTCAGCTTTAAATGATGATCTAAACCAGGAACGCCAAATTAGATTGGAGCAGCAGATTGAGGAAGAAGACCTCATTCGCCAAGAAAACGACTTCGTACGCACCCTCTTCTCCGACCCCGCTTCGGAAGAAGACGAAACTCCTTCGATTATTCAGTCAGATGATGCCATGGAAGGTGTAATTCAGGCAGGACGCTACGAAGAAGGTTATGGCCCTTCCCCACGAACATTCAGTGGATATCGCCTTGCAGATCTTGCCGATTGGCGTTCCCGCGGTCTTGATGCGAAGATGTTTTTGGAGGCAACAAAACAAAGCCATGAAAAGCTGCCAGAGACCGTTGGTGAGGCTGCTTTTCGAATGGTAGATGGGTACCCTGCACTTCTTGCTATGACAAAAGTCATACTCAAAGTTGTTGTTAATCCTCTGAGTTTGAGCGACATTGGACCTAGAAAAATGATCGTCTTGTGCCAAACTTCGCAGGTTGGCGAACATGCCAAAATGGTATGTCATTTTACCGGACACAAATCCATTTTGAGAACTTGAAACTAACATTCATAGTACATGCAACTGCTTGGGCTCAGTGTCGTTTACCTGCACTCTGGCTTGGATCGATACGAACGACAAGACATCGTCAACGATTTCAACATCAATACTAGTGTTGACATCTTGATCACCACTTGCATAATGCCATCGCCAGAACTTTGCAAGATCTAAGCTCAAAATGCTGTCATCTCGGCCTTCTTGAGCCCGCAGTCAACGTACACCTCGAAGAACAAGCCATTCAACGCATTTTCCATAACGCTCAGAAGTACGATGTCATGATCTATAGATTTATCACCAGAGGTACATACCAAGTCGTACAGTTGGGCAAAGCGCTCGAAAAGTATGCTCGGATCTTCGAAGCGATGAAACAGGAGCCTCGCCCCGATTCTTTGACTCTGGACATCAAATTGGTCAACATTATCATCGGAGAATAGGATTTGATGGCGGAGGACTGGCGGAAGAACAAGAAGTACGCAGATCACGTCGAATATCTTTCTGGCAAGGCTCCTCGCGAGGTTTGATGGGATAAGATGTTTCGAGGCGTAAATTGCAAATGGCAGATAGTTAGGGCGGAAAAAGCATGAATTGTATATTAGGAGGCGTAAAAGGGCGAAAAGCCCAGGCGAAAAAGCATTGCGTGTATTTCAAGCAGAGAGCTGCGTTTAAGCAGGTTTTCTAACCCCCCCACTCGGTTCGGATAATAAATACCAGAATTTATAAACGCATTGTTTCTCCAAGCGATGTCTTCTGCTAGAATGCCTGCGGTCAAGTTTGAAAAGAAGACTTTGGCAATCAAGAGGCGGCGCGAATTGATATCCATTTTCCCAGTCGCGAGACTCTGTATTTCCCGAAGCTGAAGCTTGAAACTCGAGGTCCCTGAGGTGTGGTGTGCGCTAAGTGCGGGGTTCGCTCGCATCCCTCTAAATCGCGACACGAACACTTCAAAGTATCGCAACGACCAAAGCACCATTGGCAAAGAAAAGCTATAGATACTATCACCTTACGGGTATAACTGCTTGGAAAAATGGTTATGCCTTTATTCTGGTGTTTTTCAAGCAGGAAAATTCTGCGGCGGGTGAGTATTAAATCGCCGAAGTTTGAACGCGAAAGCGATGCACATGTTTAAGTGGATGTAAATCCTATGTTTGCATAGTTTCCTTTCGATATTTGAAGGCATATTTGAGAGCTAGAAGTGATTTCGAGCTTCTGTTCTATTACTTATCTATAGTAACTAGCATAAGGCTGAAATCTGATCAAAATCCAGGAGTCAGGTTTCTGACGAGGGAGATGGCACAGAATGACTGGGTATTAGCGTCGGTTAGTGCCCGAATTCTCGGCAAAATTTTACAGTACCCGTAAGTAGCCAGATAACGAAATTTGCATCAAAAACATCTCCGGTCTTGTAAGTTATCCACGAACACAAATTCTGAACACTTCTAACGTTCATAAGATGGTCTAGTGGTATGATTCTCGCTTAGGGCTTTACCCTGAGTTAATTTGCGAGAGGCCCCGCGTTGTGAGTAATCCTTTATCCCAAAATATTCGAAGGAATTCGAATATTCTCAACTTACAAAAACTGTAACTAACTGGCCCTCTAGCGAATCGCGGTAAGACCCCAAATTCGCCCTTGTGGCTATCTTTTTTGCCTTTTCTATCGAACAGATTGAAGGATTTAATTTTTTTGAAGGATTTATAACCAAGTTATAATTTGGGTGAGCTAAGCTTATATTTTTGGTGTTTCCCGCTTGGGCTTTACCCAAGACCAAAAATTTAGGATCCGCTTATTCTTATTGCTTTGATGTTCTTATTAAATCAATATTTGCTGCATTGTTAAAGTGGAAATGTGGTTGGCTGGAAATCTTTGGTCGATTTGCCGGGATTTGTGCGCTGGTGGCTTACCCGCACAAGCCACCACTTGAGATGTTAAAGTTTCGACGATTCGACGCTTTTCGACGCATTCACTTCGCTTTATTTGAATACTTGTCAAATAGCGCTGCCTATCGTGACCTTTCTACTTTCTATTGGACTAGTATATTTACAGCGGAAAGTATCGACTAAACAGCTCTCTTGCCTCGGATCCTGCAGAATCCTTATCTTAGCGCATGAACTTCGATAAAGCACCTCTCCCCATCCCAACTTGGGTAAATTCAGCGAAAACGGTAAAATCTCCTGATTTTGCAACTCTTTTCAAATATCACCTCCTTTCTTCAAGTTTAGAGTTTCATACTTCAATTCAATATCTCAGCTTAGCAGTTTTAATGTCTCATCTCTTGTGAAACACTCTAACGTCTGGAATACCAGAAGTGAATTCAGCGAAAAGTGCAAGAACTGTGGACTTTTATATATCTTTTCAAACTTCACCTCGCTGCGGCGGATAGTAGTTTCAATGTCTCATTCCGTGTGAGAGATTCAAACTCTTAGAGTACCCGTAGTGAATAATGGGAATCAGATTCGTTTCGTCGAATTGATGAACCTCCCAAACATCACCTCCATTTCAACAAAATAACATCGAATTGGATGTCTCATCTTCCGTGAGACTTTCACAGTCCTGTAGTACACGTAGTGAATAACGAGAAGGGCAGATGCCTTTCTTAGGCATCTCGAGAATGTCATTGTATATCCGGCTTATCTTAGCGCCTGAGCTCCGATAAAGAGCATGTCCAGCTCGTCCACCACGCCAACACTGCAACCACAATGTCCGGCTCAGATCCATCATACACGGTTTTTATTAGATTGCCATTCCCGAGAGGGGACTTTGTCGATCCTCCGTCCGTATGTTCATCTTCCTTACCCTCTTCAAATTCTGACTCGACCAGGTGGAATGGGACGCGGGGAAAGACAAGGCGTTATGGAAGATCCTCTCTAAAGCTTCCAAGAACAGTGACATTGATTGTAAGAATCCCGACTTTTCATTCTACGTAGCTAATGGATTGTAGGGAACGAACTGTCAGAAACCTCTTCCATATATCATACCTGAACTGACCGAAGCAGAGCTGCCAAATTCGAAGTTTCCCTGGCCTTCCTCCTCCAACAAGCAGCATGGCTTTACGAACGCCAGCTTCTGCAAGTGCGCGCGCAGATGAGAAAAGTCGGGGTATCAACAGGATCCGCTGCACCATCCCCAGTTCCGGGAAGCACGTCTGAGAACACGGGAGGTGAAACGATGAAGAGAACAGGCTCCGGAGGTCAGTCAGCCTGATCTCAGTTGGTGCATAAGCTCATCGTATACAGGAGCTCGAGGATCATCAGCACTGTCAGCCAGAAAGGACTCACCATTACAGAAGAACGATGCCAGTTTTCAGAACCCTCAAAGCCGACCGATGGGTATGTCTCTGTTCCAACACTATACCATAAACTGACCAGAGCAGCCCCTCCATTCTCACGAACCTCCTC
>QGMK01000337.1:0-27987 GCA_007825345.1 Lachnellula suecica
AGGAATAAGAAGGAGGAGGACGGGTATGTGCCGTTGAGTACCCTGGAGGGTGTTTAGTTTGAATGTTATGTGATTTTCTTTTTGGCCTGAGATTTATTTGGATGCGGTTAGCGGGATTATGTTTGTTGAAAAGTAGATATGATCTTGATGGATGGATATGAGGAATGAGAAATATTTATTTGGATTCGCACCCCTTAGTCTGTTCATGTCTAGTGCAGTGAGCCAAATAAGACGCCCGAGGTTTTCAACGCGGGTTCTCGTGATGAATCTCTTTGCAAACCTGAGCTTAAAGATAATTGCCCGAATTAAATGCCCAAGGTACCCGCCTGTGAAGCTGAAACGGCAACTGGAAACATTTTTATGCGTTCCCATCACGCGGGCGAATGTCACCGTTTTCACAACGAATCTAGCACACACACCATTCACATCTGCACAAAGCGAATGCAAAGTACGAAGGGTATTGCATTAACTATCAGCATTAGAAAAACGATCCCCCACATCATAAAAGCCCATCCATCCATCCCTCAACCTATGGTATATGCCACCAACTAACGCCCATTTCCCTACACATATACATAATAAAATAAAACCATAAAATCCCCCCATCCAGACTCCAGGTCGTTACTCCACCTCCCCTTCCCACTTCACAACCGCTTCCCAGGCACGAAAACAAACAGCACCACAAGCGCGGCGTCGATGAGAATAGTGACAGCCAGCACCATGAGCGCGCGCTTGTTGAGCAGCTTGCGCACGTACGGCTCCTGGATCTTGGCGAAGGACATGAAGGTGTATTCGCTGTAGCCGATGAGGGCGAGCAGGGGGTCCAGGCGGTATTGGTGCGAGCAGAGGGCGTAGACGCCGATTGTGAAGGGGAGAATGAGCTATTCACAAATTAACAAATTGTTTAAGGAAAGGAAGGAAGAAAAGGGGAAAGGTAAGACTTACCCAAGCTCGAATGTGACGAGGATAGTCCAGGAATATGAGAATAAAAGCCACCCAGAACGCGCCGAACATAGCAATGAGCCCAACTATGACTCGTAGTATCATGGAAGGCGGTACGAGGTTTCCGAGGGCTTTCATGCGGAGGAAGCCCGGGAAGGCATCGCGTTCCATGGCTTGGAAGACGTAGTCTTTCGCCGCGTCGAAGACTTCTGGGTCATCGCGGCCGCGTTCTTCGATGGAGAGGGTGATTTCATGTGTAATGGCGTGTGGGAGGATGATTTCGCGCTCGGCGCCGGGGAGGAGGTATGTGTAGAGGATCTTCTCGGCAGAGGCTCTGATATCTGCTCGAGCAACTGTGTGTGCGGGGGAATTCGAGTCAGACGTCAGTTCGTTCGGGCTGTTCATGAAACTTGGGCGAGGGCGGTCATTGGATGTTGAGCGATTGTTTGATGCGTGGGAGCCCATGCTGCCTGATGGGGAGTGTCCCAGCCCTGCGCCATTGTGGGCTTCTTCGCGGAGGAATGCTGACATTTGGGCGTCTTGGTTCTTCTCTTTCTCGTTCAATAACATCGATGGGCCGGCTGCTGGGTGATACATTTCTCCCATGTTCTCTAAGATGGCAGACGATCTTTTCGAGGCCGACTTTTCGCCATCTGGAGTTCGTATCATTACCGATCTTCGTAGTTCCCGGACGTAATGCCGGCATAGCGACATGTGTTGCGCGACATCGAGCCTGTTCAGAGTCAGTATTCAATTCTGATAATTGACTCATTCCATGAATTCTAAGATCGTACCAAAAGTCTAGATAGTCCACCGATCTTTGCTGATCCCGCATGTAGATGTAGAAAGCAAACAGGTCAACGGGCGCTAGTGTCCTCCTGCTGAGGACCTCAAAGAGTGTAGGAAGCCTGTTCCGTGCCAAATCTGGCTGTGGTGAGGGTGTATGGTGCTCCATCTTTGGTATGAGGAACGAATTCGCGTCTTGGCGGTTGGGCATACGAGTGAGGGCGAGCAAATGGAGGAGGAGCGAGGTTGGAGAATGATCGGCAAGGGGTGAGACGATGAGACTTCGTAAAGAGCGTGGAGCGAGGTAACAATCGTGTAGGTTCGCAGCGAGT
Organism: Lachnellula suecica; assembly: GCA_007825345.1. Taxonomy (NCBI): domain Eukaryota; kingdom Fungi; phylum Ascomycota; class Leotiomycetes; order Helotiales; family Lachnaceae; genus Lachnellula; species Lachnellula suecica. The sequence goes on from QGMK01000337.1 coordinate 2,061, forward strand.
TGGCTGATATGCTCAGTTTCAAGACCGTGACAGAGCGTCCGGCGCAAAGGACGTGATGGTCGTCAATGGGAAGTTGAGGTACTCAAAGATCGGATATTATTTCTTGGAACACGGGCGGAGCCTAAGGCATCAGACCTACACGTGACCCACGATGCTCGCTACTGTTAGCGGCACCACACTCGAAATATTCAGATCCTCAAGAATTTGCCCACCTCAACACGACAATTTGCCAAACAACACAGTACGTCCGCCTCCTGCGAGGAATAACTGCATTGTATCTGAATAATCAACCTCTGACTCTCTCTGCAGAAATGTCGACCGCCGCCAAGGGAAAGAAGCCTGCGGGCAAGACGCAAAGATCCGCCATCGCTGATGTCGTTGCGCGCGAATACACAATCCACCTCCACAAGAGAGTACGTCTCCGAGAAGATACAGCAGATCTGGGGGAGGCGGATTGCTAATTGCTCCAACAGATGCACGGCGCCACATTCAAGAAGCGCGCACCACGAGCCATCAAGGAGATCAAGAAGTTCGCAACTCTGTCCATGGTACGACTGGCCCTTCCAAAACCCCAGCAATAACAGCGGAAGAGAAAATAACTAACGGGAAAACCACAGGGTACCTCCGACGTGCGTCTCGATCCCCAACTCAACAAGAAGGTCTGGGAGGCTGGTATCAAGGGCGTCCCATACAGACTGCGCGTGCGCATCTCGAGAAAGCGTAACGACGAGGAGGGTGCCAAAGAGAAGCTCTACAGTTACGTCCAGGCCGTCAATGTCAAGGAGGCGAAGGGTCTGCAGACGGTTGTTGTTGAGGAATAGAGGAGCGGATGGCGATTTCTGTGGCAATGGCAGGGCATGCAAATGGGCAAAATGGAGTTGATATGCATTATGCTGGCTAGCTTGTGAATGAAAGGTCAACTTGATTCCCAGCAATGTCTCATTGTGCGTTAGTGATACTGAGTTTGCGGGCAGTTTGAAATGTAGAGGGGTAGCTGAAATTCGACTCTAGCTACCAGTTCTGGTTTTGCGCACTGTACGAAGATGAATTCTCGCCGGAAGGTTTCTTTTGCCAGGTTATGAGACTCAATGGCTACCCAAATACTGCTCCTACCCAGTACCTGGATTCCCCAGAGTCCCCCCTCAACTCTGCCTTCTCTGACATTCAACACATCAATCCAAACAGAATAACCCCTCTCCTCTTCATTTGGGCAAATTCCGATCTTCCAAGTCTCAGCAGACATCATCAATTCTCATCTCTCTCCCCCCCCAAAACAACAGAAATTCCATGCCCGCTTCCGCCCCCAACTATTTCTGTTTCTATGTGCCATATCCATTGCACTCGCAACAGGGCTAGATATTGTATGCGTACATTTCTTTGTGGAAAGTGCTTTTCTTTTGTAGCTTGATTTGGTATTCAATTATATCCTCGGGTGTCTCTCAGAGTGCTTCTTTTGACCGAATGCTGGGATATGCGATGGTTTCTAACGATGTACCGTTTATTTCCGCGGTCTTGAATGAGCAATTGGACTCTAGAGAGCCATATGTGCTTTGCCTACCTAGCTGCTTATATCCTCACGCATCTTCATGACGACTTGGAAATGGTCGAATATCGAGTTTGCCGCTCTTCCTCACGTATAGAGTGTTGCCTTTGTACTGTTCCACCTCCAATCAGCTACATCCATTATGTGTCACTTTGAGTTCCCCACCATCGCATTGAATGCTGATCTTCCATGCTTGTATTTGTATATACCGAGAAATATACCCATCGCAACGCATCATATTTGACACCTGATCACGCATTTCCATGGGTCGGAGCACGAATGGCTTGCATCGAACGGGATTTAGGAATATACATTGCGGCAAAACTCGGTATTTATTCTCCATCAATTCTTTGGCTTCATAGCTTTTTCTTCTGCAAAGTAGAATCGTCGGATCTGTCAACTAACTGTCTTTCTTGACCGAATACTGGGATACGCGATGCTTTCTAGCATTGTGCCACTCATGTCCAAGTTGTGCTTGAAGAAAGTGAGCCCATAGGGGCATATATGCTTTGTCTACCTGCTTCTATCCTCGCAGAATGCTATGATATGCGCTCCTTATCCTTTGCCACATGATTCAACCGCTATCTTTCAAGCACAAAGTGCTACCTTTATACCACCCTATCTACACATGGACTGCATCTGGCATGGCTCACTCAAAATACCAGACCTTCCTATTGAATCTTGAACCGCCGTGCCTGTTTGTATATATACCGACCATTTTCCCCAATGCAATACAGCACATCCAACACGCGCTTACGAAACCGAGAACGCATGAACAGCTTGCAGCGAGCCGGGTGCGGGAAATCTTGATCCTTACCTTTCTAGAAGTTCTAGAGCCATAAACATATCTATTTCTCTTACGAAGCGAAGCCGTCGGATCCTCCAACTGACTGCCTTTCTTGTTCGGTGTGATATGCGACGATATTGAGAAGAGCAAGGCTATGACCCAAGGCTACCTTCCTCGTCGAGAATGAAGCTCAAGGGCAGGTAGGTTATCTAGACACCTGCTTAAACTTGACCACTTTCCACGAGCAAGTGATAGCGAGAAACCGAAAACTTGTGCCATGCTGCCATGTCTTCGAGGAAGAACGCAGGCTTTTATGCTCCTCCACCTCCAGACAGCTGTCTCTAGAATGGGTCACTTCAATGCTGCGGGACATTCATTGTTATTTAAGAGACAAAGCATCCAATTGTGTAATGCCAAAGATAGCAGGTTGGTTTTCTGCCAATACACAGGTGCACGTATTGTTTTTTCATGCTAGCCACGCAGCTTGGGTAGCTGGAGGTATGCGAGTAAGGATCTTGAGGAAGGACGGCGAGTGAAATGGAATCTGGACTGTGAATTTCCTTCATCGGGAGTGTGGACTGAACGTCTTCTCTTGACCGGATATCGGTATTTGAGATGAATTTTAACAAAGAAGTAGGACTAATGACCCCTGCCCGCGGTCTCGAATGAGGTATCAAAATCTACAGGGCATGAAAGTCATCCCGCTAGCTGCTTCATCTTGAACTTTCCTCAGAGGACGCCATGGTCTACTGGAAAGCCATTGTCTTATGCTTACATCTTTTATAAGAACTCACGCTGGAAGTGCCTTTTATACTATTCCACCTCCGTGGGCGGTCTTTTTCATGAGTCACTTTCTTAAATTATCCTCACCCCTTCCTATTCTGGAGCCTTTAAAACAAACTCGTTGACCAAAGATTGATAATATGCATTCATAATTAATCAATTTCATAGACCCGATGTGCACTGGGGCGTGCCTTCCCTTGCAAGCCTAACTTGAGTTATGTATCCGGAGAGATATTGAAAGAGGATGAGCAAGGCGACTGCTTGATGTGAATGCTAGATGTGAATAATGGATCAGCATGAGCTTCATCGAGTCTTCTGAATGAACGGCTTGCTTGACCACGAATGACTGGGAGTAATGAAATCTCGGAAAACACAAAGAAAATGTTTCCTTCTCGCGGCTTTGATAGAGAATGGTTAACTTATCAGAGGGATAAGCAGGTCATCTGGCTAGCTGTTTCGCCTTGGCCTCTCCCCAGAGAATACTGTCTTGCCAGCTAGCCATTGAAAAATTGTATCGACATGCTTCCGAAAGAGAGCGCTGTCTTTATACTCCCCCAGCTCCAAAACTGCATCCGTCATGAGTCACTTCCTAACGGCGAGAAATCCAACTATTTAAGAGACTTTCTATCCCAATATTCTTGTCAGACAAAGTGCGTTGTCATCTGCTTCGCTTTCATTGATTTGCTTCTATTGGTTTCTCGATGCCCACACTCGTATACAGACAACACCCCCCACGCTCGAAGTAATGCCAAGTAAGACTTACCTTGGGTAGCGTGTGAATTATTGCTAGAAGATGGACAAGGTAGTTACTGCATGTGAATTTGCTTCATCGGAAGTGTTGACCGAACGTCTTCTTGAGGAACGAAGGGCTGGGCATTCAGACTTTAGGAGATGACGACCGAATTGAATAGTTGACAGCCAATCCGCCAGTTTTACTTGTGACTGGAATGTGGGTTTACGAAAGGAAAATAAAGGAAGGCAAACGACCATGAAGAGTGCATAACGTTGGGAATTTTCTATGATAGGAACCAAAGGGCACAAAACAGCAACAAATAAATATGCAGGAAGCAGTGTTGAACGAGTCACGAAACAGAATCAAGGAGTTGGACGTAGAGTCAAATGGGATTCTACAGCATTATGTGTATGAAAATGTCTCGAACGAGTCACGACACAGAATCAAAAATCACTTTTCAGGGTATCTAACACCACATCACTCCCTATCAACTCGCCTCCCAAAACGCCTTCGGTCCACTCTCAACCTGCGTCCCCAGCCTCTGAAAGCCCTCCAACACATCCTTATCCACGTCCGCCGCAAAACTCGCCTGGAACTGCTGCTCACCCCCACAAGCATTCACCACGCCCTGCAGCCTCTCCTCCACAAAGCTAAACGTATGCACCGTATGCACCACATCCGTCGCTCCATGCAGCCGCTTCCGCACATCTTCAGGCCCCTCATACTCGTTCCCCTCGGACGCGAGCCAGACCAGGTTATCGCCGCCATCGTCGCGGCCCGTGCTCATCTCCGTCACGACCGACGTCCACATGGCAAAATAGTCCTGCAGGCGCTCGAGGATGACGGGCGTCATGGGCGGCGGCAGCTCAAGGAGACGCGTGAGGGCTAGGCAGGAGAGTTTCTGCCGGTCGATGTTCGCCATGCTGTCGAAGTGCCGGAACCACTCCGTGCTGAGCCACCTCCAGACCTCGTCCGTGTTCCCGACCGAGCTCATGATGGTGGCAAAGACGTTCGGGTCCGCGAGCGCGAGGCGCGCCAGGATGGTGAAGTAGTCTGTCTCAACGACGTCGTCGAGCGCGGGGTAGCGACGATTGGGGCCGGAGGTTTGATGCGCTTCCCAGGCGTCGCGGAGGCCGGAGAAGATTTTCTCGGTGTAGCCGCATTCGTGGAGGTCTTTGGCGACAAGGGTAATGCCTTGGGAACCGCCTAGGTGTTCGGCGGCGCGGATGAGGTTCTCGACGATGGATGTTACTTGTCCTGCCATCTCGCGCTTCTTAACGCCGAGCAGGTTCGCCATATAGGAGAGGATGCGCAAGCGCACGCCATCGCTGAGCATGGCTTCGGGGGCGAGGAAAATGTAGGATTCGACGATGTTGAGAACTGTGCGAAGGGTCTCGGAGCCGATTTCGAGAAGGGGGAAAGCGCATTCGGCCAGAGATACCACTTCTGAGGGTGCTGGCGAGGGGCTTTGAGCGAGGATGGTGGACCAGAGATCAAGTGCATCGTCCATTAGGTAAATTTGCATTTCTGAGCCAGGCTCAACTGCGCGTTGGATGAGGGGTAATATCATAGCATGGTATCGCTGAGCCTGTTCCCTCATAGCCGTGACCAAGGTCGAAAGAAGTGTCAAGATGGCTTGCTTCAGAAGATGTTCTTCGCCGGATGCCTCCCACAGACCCGGCAAGATCGAGACAATTTGGTCGGCAAAGGGTGAGATTTTGCTCTCCAACCTGACAGCTATGACTCTGATCGTTTCAAGAATCGCCATCTTAGTTTCGGTATTTTCAACCTCTTGTATCAAAGCCATGAGTTTCTGAAGATAATCGGAGGCGTAAGGAAGAAATCCTTCCGCCACAAAGCTAAAATCATCAACAACAATTTTGAATTGCCTTGCCGCCGTGACACGAACGACATAATCGTTAGTTTCGTCTTCAGATTTCATCAGATGCTGGAAAATCTGGTAGACCAACGTTCTATTTGCTTCCGAGATGCTAATCGTAATCCATTGTCCAATCAAAATAGCTATTCTTCGCCGAAGGACTTTGTAGCCGGGCCCAGATTTTTGGACATCGTTGACAAGTGTCGAGGTGAGGAAAGAATCAAAGTCGAAGCTTTGAAACACGACTGGAGCTGAGAGACCCATTGCTGTGTAGACTGCGTCTTTCGTCACTACCGAAGTATCACTGCCGCCAGCGACAGACTGGAAGAATGAGAGCAGAGGTTGAACAAGAAGATGTTTGTAATTGATGACCAGATCCATGAAGAGCTTTTCGGAACATGGTCGGACTTCAAAATCCGATGTATCACCGCCACCTTCTTCCCTGATTTCCCATTCATCTTGGTCTTCCTCCCAAGCCTCAAGGTCAGCTTGCCGAAAAATGAAAAACTTTGTGACAATTATGTTGGCTAATTGTGCAATTAAATCCTCGGTGAGCAGTTGTTGTTTGATAAGTGCCACGCCTTCCTGTTGCTCTGCCTTGACCTTTGGTGTTCTATACTTGAACGACGAAGCAGGATTGAAGACCATTCTCAAGCACGCTCGTAACAGATTCAGACCCTTGAGGCACAGCTTCTCCATTGCTGGTCTTGCGATTTTAGAATCGCCATCTCTATTCAAAGCTTTGGCACTAAAGTCTTGAGACTCGGAGCCATAGGACTCGCCGAATTTGGCCACTAGACCGTTGTACGCTCGTACTAAATCTAGAGAACTAGGAAGAAGTGCAAACGCCGCGGGATGCGAAGTCGCCATTTGAAGATGCAGCTTGGAAAACTGAACCAAATGCTTCTCAACCAACTCTTTGGCCGGGGAGACCAGAAATGGTGGATCCTGAGATATCATCTCGAGAAATTGGCCAAACTGGTGCTGGGACAGCTCCCAGACCTGCTGTACATCACTGGAGTGATTGGGATATTCGTAGCCAACAATGAGGAGGCGTCGGAGAATCTTGATGGCGAACAGACTATTCTCCATAGCATCCATTGCCCCTCCCTCATCTTCTCCATTGCCCTGCAGAAACCTCGTCCATGTGGCAACCTTCTGTGTGTATATCTCGTTCAATAGAAAGACGATTTCGGGTGTGATAGATTGTAGGCTCGTTTGGGAAGTTCGTAATCTGGCAGTTGAGAGTTCCTTCACAACTTGTAACATCATCAACATCCCCCTTCGTAGATGTAGCTGGTTCGACTGATGGGCGGATCGTAGGATTTTGATCAGGTTTGTGAGGACCTCCGGCCAGTCCAGCGGATAGTCTATGCGAACCACTTTTGATACGACGAGTGCATTCTGCAGTGCAAGCTGTGTGTTGGCCTCCTCGATGCCTCCTTCTATGAGATGTGACCGGATCTCAGCCTTCTCCTCCTTCGTGATCGCGTTGATAGCCGTCTTGCGCCAGTATTTGTCGATCCCATTTTTCAGCTGGATGATAGCGAGGTATCGGACTTCGGAAGGTAGAGATTTGTCCAGATATACTGCCTAAATTGTGAGGATTAGTGACTGCCGGCGTAGGCTGGAGGGGATGTGCAAACCTGCAGTAAAGTGTAGTAACCCCGCTGTGTCTCCCACGCTTGGAGCTGCTGGGTCCCGCTCTGGATGTGTAGTTGCTGAGAGGAGCCAGCAGATTGTAGAGCCAGATAGACCTGCTGCGGCGTAAGAGGTGCTGCATCACCTGGTACCTCAATAGCAAAGGCCATAGTTGCGTGTTTGTTGGTAGGTTTCAAAATCTTGAGGTTCACGATAACATTTATTTAGCGGGCTCAGGCAAGCTTGCCTGCCCCACCAAGATGACTTCCTCTACAATACGGATACCTCGGCGCTTAACCAACACCGCAATATAAATATTATTCGTGAATTGCTCTTCTCGGAATTCTTCCTCGCTTTTTGAAGTATTTTCAGAATTCGAATACACAAAGACTCGGAGCAATCCCAGAAGCAATCCATGGAGTGTCTCACGTGCTGCCGACGTGTCATTCTCTCAACTTCCACGGGAACCTTTCTTCCAATATACTGCTTGATCTTGAGGAAGTCAAAGAAGACTTTGACTCAAAGAGGAGGCTAGAAGCTACAGGTAAAGCTTATCAAACAATTCTCACTTGAGACTGAAGCCTGTTATTATTTCACCGTTATCAAAGGCGCGCTTTATCGACGGGCGGGGACTTGATCCAAGTACTCTACCTGCGGATATTAGAGACACGGTTAGGGGTATTGCACGTGTATTCATATACTCACATTGTGAAAGGGAAGTGTGGCGCCAAAGAAACAGTTGAGTCTACATGAAGGATGATCGATACTCAAGCAACCACACAAGCTCTCCATGAAGGTCCACCTAGTGATAGGCTTAACCACGCTTAGAGCAAGCTGTTTAAGAACCTCATCCTTTGCCAAGCCCGGGAAAGTTCAATCGAACATCCCTTGAAGTCAGCGACGAAAAGGGTAGATATTTTGGTATGCTGAACGCATATCGTCAATTTTACTGCCTGGCCATGACTACTGCCCTCTATCATATCTTTGATTGTTGACCATGCTTCGGGAGAAGATCAGAAAGACTTTCTACAATGAATACTAAGGACGATATTCACTTCATCAACAACCGTTAATAGCACAGAACACACGGCTCGTGCTGTTATGAGCCTTCACCCAGGACTCCCCTCTCCATTCTTGATCTTTGGCTAAGATGGTAGAACACCTCATCGACATTCTCCGCAAGAACGACGTGAGAAAAGGTGATGCCTCCATAATAACCCCTTGCTGGGAGTCTGACATGCAAGTGTCGGAGCCAATATTCCAGATCGAGCTTCAATGCGTGGATGGGGAGAAGTTGGAGGGCTGGGCTGGGCAGCGTTGCTTGGGTGTGTCCTATGGGACAACTGTCTTGCATATGAACTTTGGTAGGCTTTCGGTTTGTTGGGGTGTGTAGTTGCTGATACATGGTATGACATGCCTTTCCCAGCCACAAAACCCGAAGAAGCGAGGCTCAATCTCATGGATATCTGAAGTCCAGAGGCAGCAACAAGCAATCGCAGAAGACTTTTAGAAAAATATATCAAACTGGTTTCACGAACTGATTGAAGCCTACGAAAAATATCTCACGATTCTCAGTGTGGCGCTACTGGCCTACAACCTTCTGTTAGGTGTTCATTTGCAAGAAAGGGACTGGCCCCAGGAAAGCGTGGGAAATAAAAGAAAGAAGCAAGGAGAGCCAAGTTTTGGGAACGGAAAGGTGAGGGGTAAAATATCACAAACAACGATCTTGGCTAGCACACATGCTCCACTTCGACTGGAATAAAAGAATCAACAGTTCTCAGTGACGAGAGGAGTATCACGGCTCTCTAGACCTCTTGATACGGCTCTTGACGTTGCAAATGGATCGAAACCCAAGGCTGCTCGCCTTCCCGCGCTCCGGAATGTTGTTCTGCTCCGAGACGGCGAGATATGCCAGACACGACATCTCTCCGTGGCTCACCCCAGAATTCACTTGCAGACCTGCGTCGCTGTTCAGTATCTCACCGTATCTGAGACATTTACAAAGGTGGAAAACGCTAAGTGGTTGCCCACTGAACAAGACAAAGTCATGGCAGCCTTGGACCGGACGTATATTTTCCACGGTAAGAGAACTTCAAGTATCTGACAATGTATTGATATTCTGCTAACGAAATCACTCAAAGTCAAATCAAACTTTTCTCCTTCCTTCACTATGCACCCTGACCTTACATTTGGGTTTCCAGAAAAAAGACACTTCTCCCAAAAGCAGCTCAGCACGGTACAATCGAAAGACACAAAAACAAGCCCCTTCTTCGTACGCGCCACGCCTCAGCAATTTCGCCAGAATCAGGAAGTATCCTCATAGTCGAAGTGGTCCTTCGCAAAGGAGGATGTTGGGTACGGTTCTCCGGGAATCCACACCGATTCCGGGAATTTCAAAGCCTGATGACGTCGGAACAATGTACATTTGTGGTCGCTTCTCGCCAGCTCATGTGCTTTCTCGGCGCCCCAACGGTCGTCACTGAAGCCCATGTAGGCGCCAATGCCATTGATCCTAACATTGAGTGCTCCATACACCCTGGCCAGCTCAACATACCGCTCTATGTCCTTGATCCGAGGTAATTTGCCGGGTTGGTAACGCCGCGCGACATTGGTACCATCATCAACGGCCGAACCTGGGTGAGGGAAAAGGACAAATGGTGTTCCATTGACCAGTGGAAATAAGGGTTCATTGGTGAAATAGTTATCGTGCTTCGCCTCGGCATCGGTCAAGTCGACATCGTTGAATAACCGCACGCTCTCCAAGAATGGGACGACGTGATTGCAAATACCAAAAGATCTGGCTCCACGAGAGACAAGCTTTTGCTCCTTATCCCAGCATCTCAAGGTCTTAATCGCGCCGGCAATTGATACGACACGATGTGTGACCTCTGGCTCCCACGCAGCGGATCTCTTTCTCGGAGTGGGTGGCAAGGCTGCCTTCAAAGTTCCGGATCTGGATCGCTTGCGGGACAAGTTGGACGATTGGACATCTGCCACGTACTGACGGACCTTTGCGGTTGTCAGTTCCATCTAAATTGTGGGTGACGATTGCTTGACTTACATTTGAAGCAACCAACGCGAAGCTCCGGTCAACCCATTCAGGGATGATCCTCTGGTTGGGGGCACCAGTGCACCATCTGTAGTCCATGGCTTCCGCATCCGTAGGCTTCTTGGGTACAAGCCTAAGACTCATCGTGGTCATTCGGCCATCGAGAACCACGGGGAATACCGTTCCTGAAGCAACCCATGCCAAGAACAGTTGTTTGTTGCGCTGGTCTACAGCCATGTCTCCGGTCACCTCGTACATTAGGTGATAACCCGTTGGATCTGGGATGATACGGAATGGTTTCGGCAACCCAGCCACTTCGCAGAACTCTTTGATGGCGCTGATGAGGTCTCCGCGGACACAGATGTACTCGGATGAGATGAAGACGTTCGAGCCGTATCTGTTGGTCACGAACGGGTTGATCGGCTTCAACTCGACGAGCTTTGACTTCGTATCTGGGCCCCCCAGCGGGACGAAGACTCCTTCGTCGTTCTGTTGCACTCAGTGTCAGATTGTTTCAAAGTAGATAAAGGAGGAAACAACAGACCATTAACATTCGTGTGGAGTAGCGGAGTCGAATACCAGGTGAGAATGTAACCTTGCCGCCCATACGGAACATCTGATCTTTGACAAATTCCCGCCCCTGAGCAAAGCGACCCAGCTTCGGGAGGCTGACCATTGCTGCAACATCCGCGGCGAGTTGAACGGCAGCAGTGGCGGCCTTCTCCACTGCCAACTTCTGAGCTGTCTCCTTGGCTGCTATTGCGGCTTCACGTTCTTCGACCATGATCTGACCCCGCTTCTTGTTATCTTCCGCAGCCTGCTTCCAGTACTCGGCAGCCTTCTCACGTTCGAATCTTTGACGTTCCTCGAATCTCTCGTCTCTGAGTTGCGACTTGGTCTTTACCTCCGTGCCAGTAGGCTCAGACTCGTCAGATGCATCAGGCCCAGCAGGCTCGTCGGCCTTGTCAGGTTCGTTACTCTTCTTGTCACCACCATCGCCATCTCCGCTGCCAGAGCTGCCGCCGTTTCCTTGTCCAGCGTCTTGACTGTCGCCGGGAAGATCTTGGTTGCCAGAGCCTCCACCGTCTCCTTGTCCACCGTCTCGGTCGTTGTCGGAAGCACCTTCGTCTGTTGGAGCGTTTCCAGGTGTGTCAGAATCTTGGTCACCGTCTGAATCGCTCTGTGGTGGCTGAGCAGTGTCGTTGGAATTCTTTGGCTCGTCTCCATCCGGAGTACTCGTCGGGTCGTCGGCGGGTTGATCTTTGAATGATTGCTCAGCAGGCTCGATATCTTTCTTGATCTTGCCGATTGCGGTTTGGTATTGATCCTCAGTAGTCTTGAGCATTTGTGGTAACAGCGAAGCATTTATGGTAATTTCGGCTTGCATCTGGAGAATACTGGCTGCGACGTCCTGCTTCCGCGCGTTGAAACGATTCTGTTGGACGTGCAGTGCCCAGTCTCTCTTCGCAGCCTCCTGTGCAAATCTGGAACATTGGGGAGTTAGCCTCAATTTTTCAAAAAAACGGTGGTGCATGAGGATGTTTCAATGTCCCAGGAGTCGTGAGACAATTACAGAACTCCTGAAGCATGAAGTGACAGGAAATAAAGTATACTTATGCTTACCGCCGTGTACCCTTTGGGTCAGTGCTAGAGTTGTAAGAGATGTCCTCAGGCTTGAATTTCTTCTCATCGTCCGAAAGTAGTCGCTCAACGAGGTTCTCGAAGGGGAGGATCCTCTATCTTTCCGCATACACCACGAGCTTACGTGTGATGCATTTGGTCCGAAGTCCATCCCTGGGGAGGTGGCTGTAGTCCTCCATGATGTTTTTCGCTCGTTGGGAGCTCGCGTTTGCCAAAATTGATGTTGTGCGGAAGACCATCAGGACGCGATGTTATGACTCCCAAGATTTTCCAGGTAGCGAGAATTTTCATATTACAAAGCACGTCTTCAACAAGCACTCATTCACCTACTCATACATCTATTCACACGCCTATTCACACCCCCCAAAGGTTCCGCTGATGTCCAAAGTCCGCTACGTGGGTACCGTTGCCCAATCACAAGTGCTAAAGTAATCAATTGGACGTCTCATTTGCTATTTCTGAGCTGTTGAAGTTTGCTTTTATTAAGTCATGAGATTTTTGAACTCCGAGTAGACCAGATGGAACCACGGCTTTTCCTCCGAACGACTTGCTATTAAATGTTCACCCGGTGTCAATAGCGATCGTTGGTGTTCGTTGAGAACATTGTGCTTAGCTCCTCCATTTTCATTCACGCAAAATCCCCTTGAATAACCTCTTTTGGAATTGCCATTTGAATCTGAAGCTGGCAGAGGGGGTGGTTTTGCCTAGGCTCGCGTTACCCACCTCTTTAGTCCGAGCTTTGCGGGGGTTGAAATAAGCGAACCCCTTTTTATCTCATCACTACTTCCTCAAATAGCATAAGTATTCACCACTTATACCTAAATTTCAAGTTATCTACGCCGTTCTTTCACTTTCTACTTGCTATGACGGAGGAATCTAATCTACAGCCTCAAATCCCCGTGGTTTTCCCGACATATTCCCCCGGGCACAGATTGTATATATCTTGAATTAAGCATTTTTTAAGCCAACACCAGCTAGCTTCGCGAGGTGCAACGGTTACCGTTGATACAACTCTGAAAGTTTCATTCCGATGAAACAGGATAATCTTATTCTCAATCAAACTGAAGCATCTTTAAAACCTCGGGATGTATATGACATGATAATTACGTACAACCGGGAGTCTCAGAGTGACGCCACAATGGGCAGTAGTTCACTAGTTGAGCAGTCAGAGATCTTCCGATTTCTCTGCAAAGTAAGAAGTCTAAGTAGTGGGTTCAATTCCTACTGTCTTGCAACTGGTTCCGGGACTGCAGCATTTACAAACTCTATACTCTCCGCCGTAGGTTGAGGAGGTTGTCGAGCGGTCTTTGGTTGGTGTGAGATATATCTTCAATTAGCGAGTGTTTCCTTAGTCCGGTTTAGAGACTGCAGCAGTACGACCTCATAGCTTTCATGCTTAAACTCTCCGTCAGTTGGTTGAGGAGGAAGTCCTGTGGTCCTTGGGCTGGGTTCTGAGGAAGTGTTCCTAATTGCAAAGAATAGATTTTTTGCAGTTTTTGCCCAAGCTTTTAGCGAGAAAAATTTGCATCGGAGTCTAGGTCTTAGAGACGGATTGAATGCAAAAAGTAATGTATTTATTCAATCCTTAAAAACGTGCATAGCCAGTTGAAGCGAGCTGCACAACGCGGCCAGGCAGTCACGTGGGGATATTTTGAGGGGGGCTATAATTGAAGTGACGCAACGTATCGAGCTTTTTGCTTACTATGCCCACTATCGTCAAGGTTTCCTGATACGATACCAGGCATTTTATTTTGAAGGAATAATTCCGCATATCGCCGGTGGCTTGCATTGATGATATAAAGACGCGCGGTTGCATGTCGTCCTTTATCACGAGGTAAAACGATTCAAGATGCGACTCAGATCTGCCCAAGAACTCCACGTAGCGGCGCAATAGCGATTCACCCTTCGGGCTTTCTTTTCTTCCTCTGCTAAGGAGGATCTGCGAAGTCAATTAGCTCTAGTCGGCGGCTCTGCAGAGCGAACAGCTATTTATAGAAGCGCGTTTCTTCCCGCTTCCGTTCGCTTTTATTGGGCCAGCGGTCACAATGGGTTGACTCCGGCAGTCGTCTAGCTACTTACATATAAGTTAAAATAAGCCAAAACTTTGCCAAGCTGTGTTGGTCGCGAGAGAATGGCTTGCGAAGATTCACCAACACAAGAAGCTCCGTCCGTGTCATTTCTCTAAGATTCGTCTAAGAGATCTCAGCTGAACTATGGTGGTGTGGTCCAGCAAGCCCGTGGAGATAAATAGCAGATAAAGAGCCCGGGTGCTCATGATGGGAGATTGAATCGTCTCAACAAGTGGCGCAGATAGAGCAAGAGATCCGACCCATTCTGAAAAATCAGCAATTTAATTTGAGTTCACCGAACCTTCTGATTCCCGAGAAACCCCTCTCAAGAACTAAGGTTCTCTGGTCCTTGAGAAAAGATTACCCATAGAGTAGAATGCCTTTATGGGCGTACCCCCGAGCTCAGCTCGCCTCCTCACCCTTCAGAGCCTAAAAATTAGGGGCTGGTAAGCGAACCTGGACATTCTCTAGCAACCTCAGGACCTCGCCATCAGTGGATGTCTTAGCAAGCATCCAGTGTACTATAATACTATCCAGCTTTCGGCCCAAATATCAGACTGAAGAAAAAGTACATTATGAAATTAATCTATGTCGTGGGTTCAATTCCTACATTATTTCTAAGCAGATTTCTTTTTGCACTTTTCCTCAACGTTGGTCTTTAAGCGTAGTTTGTGCGCTGCTTCCCTATGCGACGCGTTGTTTGTTTTGGTCGAAACGTAATAATCGTGACTTGCCGGTTACTTTATCAGCAAATAGAACTCGGGTGCGCCGCGAAAACGAAACCAAATCAAAGCATAATTGCGGCTAGCTATATATATCACTTTTGGTGGAATGTCCGCCGACCTCAAATGAGGAAATTCCTTTTCGTCGCGATAGCAACGAGCGAGACCGGTTTCCATTATCGTTGCACTATGCTTACATATCTGTAAAGTTGATACTTGAGCTAAAGAGCGCATTTGTTTGAATAAAACCTGAATTAGCTTTGATGTCGCTATATAAAGCTGAAGAGCCAGACACTCGAAGTGTAGACGGAGATTCCACGTGATCCTTGTTGAAGAAAGCGAGAGATTTTATATAAAGAAGCCTATTCCCACCCATTGCCAAACACCAATCCTGCTAGATTGTTTTATTAGAAAAGTACTGTTTCTTAGTAGGCAGTCAACGGTCAGCTCTGGCGAATTTATGGCTTGGACTGTCGTTAACCTCCCGGAACCCGCAGCCCCTTTTCAAGCGATCACGTGGCCTTATATAAAGCAACAGCTCTCCTGCAGGGAAGATCTAAACCTTGTCCGGACGCCAACCTCGAATCCATCCTTATAAATTAATAAAAGAAGACATTTTCCTCTAGCCTTCTTGAGCAAATAGAATGTCCTGAGATCAACAGAGCTCTCCGCTTCCACTCCATCGGCGGCCCGCTTGAAATTACGGAGAAAGAAGTACACCC
The DNA here is from genome assembly GCA_007825345.1 of Lachnellula suecica. Taxonomy (NCBI): domain Eukaryota; kingdom Fungi; phylum Ascomycota; class Leotiomycetes; order Helotiales; family Lachnaceae; genus Lachnellula; species Lachnellula suecica. Next base: position 17,630 of record QGMK01000337.1, read on the forward strand.
GCTTCCGGCAAACGAGGCATTCATGAAAGTGCATGCCGCTTCAATAAGCCCCTGCAATATCCAACCATTGCGGTTCGGTCTTGATGGTGTGGTGGCTAGAGACAAGGCGGTAGTTCGTATTCCTCATTCAATCGATCGACCAGGAAGCATACTCCCTTCCCGGACAACGGAGCTTATTTTGTCCCCGATCACACGGCAGTGGAAGATACAGAAGCTGACTGTCGGGACTTAGAGCAGGGCGAGGATTATTCTGGGGCAGTTATTGCCGTGGGTAGTACTGTGGCGGAATGGGAAGTGGGCGACGAGGCTTTTGGGCTGTTGTTTCATGTCGTAAGACGCTTACTCTTTCCCCGGCCGTTTTGTGGACGGATATCTCCTTATTCTTATTTATAGTGACAGCAAGGGGGATGAGTGGCTTCTGACCAGAGATCCGATTCTGCCAAGGAACTCTCAGCGGCCAAATAAACAGCACTCGCAGGGGGTGGTGTCGGGGTTTAGCGAATGCGAGCGGCCATACAAATGCCCCTGTTGACCAGGCCCCCTGTTGTGCTGTTTAATTGGCCTGGGACGAAGTATCAATATCAATCCCATGTCGGATCTAGTGGCGAAAAAGCCGAGATGCTTCACTCAAAACAGGCAGCCTTTACCCCACTCGTGGCTTTGACAGCTTACGCGTGTTTGTCTTGGCTTCCGCCCCCATCAAATTCAAAGAAAAGGAAGGTGCCTAATCGAAGGGCATCGGGAAGTACGGGCTCTTAGCTCGTGCAACGCGAGGTAACCTTTTTCTCTACCTGATTAAATCCCTCCCAGAAGTGATTAACAATACTGTAGTCGAAAAATCCATCTTCAAGTGTCAAGTAACAGGCATAGGCTCGGGAAATAATGAAGAATTTACCAGGAAACCTAGGTCAAACGAGGTGATTGACTACAACAAGCAAGATATTGCCCCAGTTCCTCTTTCCAACCTTGAGGCGTCGCAAAAGTACGATCTACTCGTCAACTCTATGGGCGGAACCCAACTTCTATCTTCTTATATAGGTTTCCCACCTTTATATTTTGCAAGCTCAGTCCCGATCTTGCTTTCAGAATACCTGCCCATTTTCACCAGTGCTCATAGACTTCCGCCTGACCTCCATCATCCAAAAGGCGCCTACATAACAATAGTCGGCGACAAAACAAACGTCAAAACCCTCGGTGGCCCAATAACCCACTTCGCTCCTCACAGAGGCTCCGCTATCTCAAAGGCTACTTCTTCGGGCCCTGATACGCATGCGTCTCATTCCAGACCCAATATTCCTATCTCAACCAAGTCGTGTCACTAGCAGAACGCGAGGATGCTAAAACCGAACTGCAGCAGGCTATCGCGGGTGCGTTTGATGAGCTGTAGAGTGTAATGAGGGAGGCAGCGCCAGGGGCAAGGTCGTGCTTTATTTATGATGTTTTCGAAAGTCGCCGTCTCGGGATTTGGAGTTTAAATATGGGAGTTTCATGACTGCTTGCGGCAATCAAATGCATCCAAGTTTCCTTCTTGCCACCTCATACCAATGCAGTGATTATGAATTTAATCTCTCCTCTCATCTTGTCAAGCCTAGACGGCGAGGACTACTGTACTTGTATACATGTCAGCGGCCGACTCACGGCTTGGCAAAAGCCTAAAGCAGTAAATGTGGCCACCAGTGGGTGACAGAATTCGTTTCTTGCCCCAGCTCGCGGGTATCGGGTATCAAAATCTTCGTTTGCAGTACTAATCACACTATCGTGCAATGCTCTGATAAAGGCTTCCCTCGCATTATTCAGCCTTTTTAAGGATCAGTTGCCTGTATCTTCTCGGATTCGCCTTCGTGAAATTTGCCTCATGGTCACTTCTCGGCGACTTGGCGACTTTGGAAATTGGATTGTATATAGTTTGCTGTACCTCGCCTTCTTGCTCGGGTTTCACTGAATGCGAAGGCAAATTTGTGGTCGAAAATCTACTTTTATTCATTTCTTAATTCAGACACTACGCCCCGAATTCAGAGTATTAAGGTTCATCCAAAGCCCATTTTAGTGACAAACTGACCACAGCCAACTCCAAAGCAGATGCTTCAATCTTTCCGAAAGTATAAATTACCAGAAAACTCCGTCGCCATCATTGCTCCCTCACCAGCCTCACAACTATATGCGGCTCCAGCAGACTCAAATACTAATCCCATTCAGGCCCTGCTGTCCCATCCCCTCCAACAGCGCAAGATAATCGACCTCCCTCAAATCCTGCCACCCCATATCCATCCCCACCAGCGAATCCACACTACCACTCGAATCAACAACCTGCTCCATCGGATCCGCAAAGTTCATCTTCCCAAACACATCGCCCATCTCCGGCGTGCCACTCCCGCTGCCAGGCCTTGGAAGAGCGAAAACACTCCTCGCGATCTTCTTCGTATCGCTCTCGGCCTGTCGACTCGTTGCCCATACCTCGCCAAACTTCTTCAAGCCTCCAAGACCCAGCCGAATTCGGTCGCGTGTGTGGTACCATTCTGGGCCCGTGAGAACGTAGCAACAGGCTGAGAGTGAGGCGAGGGTTGCCGCTGTGATACCACAGGCGGCGGTGGGTGAGTGATTGAGGATGGAGCAGGGGAGGGTGAGGAGTTCGATGGCGGTTTCGGCTGCTTGGAGCGTCTTTTGGGTGTGCAGCCACAGGTTTCGTGGGTCGCGGTCTGCGAGGTCTAGAGAGGATGGTGGTGGGGCACATCGGGATATCTTTTCGATGGGGGAGTGGAAGAGGCGGGAGAGCGGGCGGTGGATAAATATCAGACATCTGAATTGTCTTAGCTTGAGTTGAGGACGATGGTAAGTTTTCTGCCTCCAAATCTCGAGACACGCTTCACGCCAATGGAACGAGTTTACAGATAGAGTAGAGGATGAGAGCTTACATTTGAAGGAGAATATGGGCACGGAAGAGTATTTCGTCGACTTGTTCATTTCTATCGATCACACCTTGCTTCTCTCGAGGAAGGTGGAGCTTCCAATTCACAAGCATGGCATCTGCATTAGCTGCGGCATGTTCTCTCTGCTTGATGGGAAGCTGCTCGAGACTGAGAAGGCAACCGACAATGCGGCTTAGATCGATGAGGTAGGCTCCAGAGGAGAAAATAGGAGTCTCGTCTTCGAAATCTCGAGCTTCATATTCCGATATTGTCCTTGGCCGTGGGATGACCTAACGATTTGTTAATCCCGCAACGAGAATATATTAAGGATCAGAAGTTGATTGGCATACCCCGGACAAGTAATCACATTCTTCGCAAGGGAGTTCAACATCGGCCGAGATAGTGTTTAGACTTTTAGGCAATCAGCAAGAGCCAAAGGATACTCTTTTGGATATATTGCAATTAGCTCACATGAAACTAGGCGCGCGTCTTATTGCAGAAAACGTCGAGTCGCTGACATAAAGGCCCCAGTACGTTCTCCTCCAGCTCTCAGCCAACACCGGGTCCCGCTCCATGTTTGCAAACTCACGGGAATTCATCCTTAGCTCTAGTGCCAAATATGTAGCTCTGTCTAGAATCTCGCGACCTCGGTCCATCTCATCATTACAATGGAGAGCAATGGCTGTTAGAAGCAGAGCTTGCACTGTGAACCCATTTGGTGGCATGTTGGGCTGGTCTAGCTGATTCAACGCGAGGTCTCTATGCTCAATGGATGATATGTCAGGTGCGTACAGTGAGCCGATGTATTGCATCACCGCTTGTAAATGTTTTAAAGATTCTGGGTCACTTTCTAGTCGAGTGAAGAAATAATATCGGGGCAGCACGAACGGATGCGCCTTGTAGAAGAAACTGTTGTAGAGTTAGTGCGGCTTAGTGATTTTGCAAGTTCAAATGCTTACTTGTAATAAAGATCGATCAGCCGTTTGGAGCTCATCGGCTTCGAAGAAGAGCTTGATGGACTTCCAGAGGTATCAGAAGATGGACCATTGTACGACTCGCTCGATGAGTTTGTGACCGGATATCCCATAGCATTGGGACCGTGAATGAACTGGTTTCCGAGAACAGGACTGACTTTCCCTCCTTGAGAGGGTTTCTTTCGCGGGGCATTTCGGTCTCTCATGCCTCTCCTTGATTTTGCGTAGAAGCATGGCTTATCGTCCTGTTGACACCGGCTACAGTTGGGCATTTCAGCGCCACATTTGACATGGCGACTTCGACACTAGGTTCGAGTTAGTTCGGAGACCGAGATTTGCCATGAGTTAAGACTTACTGGTATACATGCCAGTGAAACTCGAATGCCTCCTCTTGGAGCCGGATCTTGGTTTTGAGTCGTGGTTGAAGGTTTGAAGGCCCTTAGATCTTGTGCTGGTGATCCAAAGTCAAAGAACATCGACATATTGTCCTCTCCATCACGTGGTACTAGTCGCCCAGAGCTACTTTGGCCTGTGAGACCATTCATTTTGATAACAAAGCCTCCAGTTATTGAGAAGCTAAATGCTTGTTTTTAATATTGTCAATGTGAATATTCGAGTCGGCGAACTTGGAGAAATCATCAGACTTTGATTGAGACTTAGTCTAGCTTTGAGAGAAGAATTAAGAAAATTTGAAAATGGGGTTATTTGGATGGAAGCTGGCATGCTGCCCTGTATATTGACTTGCGGAGGCGGAGCGTGGTTTGCACTAGAGCCGAAAGAGGATACGCAGTCCTGGCCCAAAGACCCAAGCAATTCCAAGCGTCAGCGTCTCCGTCAGCACAAGCTATTGTCAGCAGAATGGCCAGGTCCCAAGTAGTTGACTTTCAGGAATAACCTTTCGGACTTCTGTGCCACTCACATTCGCCCCGCTTTTACCCGTAAACTTATAATAGACTGATTATACCTGATCCGTTTTGGGAATAATACTTCAGCGATTCAGGCTCGTGTTCTCGTGATTGGAGATAGTCCGAGGAGTTGTCGCGTGTTGACAAGGGTGTATTTGCAGCCCCTTGGATCTTAGCGTGACCTTGGAAGTACGGAAATTTCCCTAAGTAGTTGTCTGCCTTGATCTGTATTAGTAATCTAGCAAGAAAACTCTGTATACATTATGTTGAGATCTCCCAGAAGCAATCCTATTTCCGTTAGCAGCGCTAGACTTTGTTTGCAATGGTCGAGGATCAAGAGATGCTGGTAAGCGTTTCATGATCATGGGACCACAGCTTTGCAGACTGGAGGAGCAAGACACACACACACCACTTGCATCATTTCATTTTGAAGTTTTATGCATCCTCAGAAACAAGCATTGTTCTGGATCACCGAACGAAACAGGGGTTGAGACTGGTTGGATGAATTGTCCCGCCAAGCCACAACCGTATGGCTTGCATTATCTTTTTGATCTAGCCGACCACACATTCTGGAAGTGTTCTTCCACACACGGCAGTCTGCGGAACAAGATGACCTGCATGATACTCCACGATTTTCCGCTCCGGGATAGGGATAGAGAGTTGAACAACGGAATCCCGAACCATTAAACTCCGAAAAGATGCCATGAAAAAACCGAAAACCGATGTACCTGCATCTGCATAAAAAGCTTCCATCTATACAAAGTGAGGGACTGAAGAGTTGCAAGGAAAGTTCTAAAGTCAGATAAAGGACCGATCTCACGATATGCCCCGCCGTGTATCAAGACGCTAGCAATTCAAAGCCCACTACTTTGCTCCTTCACGATGATCGCAAAGAACAAACAACCTCGGATTTAGAAAGCGGTTGCAGTGACCTCTCTCACAATCTGGGATTTGCAACGTGACTATTCGGCCGAAATCAGCCTCTCAGAGCAGCATCATCTTGAGGAGCCAGGTGATTGGTCTGACACACCGATAAGCGTCCGACGCCGGAGGACAGGTATTAAATTGTACAACAATGCTGCAATACCATGTTACCAAATGGGAAAGAAATTTGATCATGCTCGATTTTCCCGTTGCAAACCGGCGCGCCCTAAAACCGAGGGGGCCCGACTGGGGAAAGCTCTTCGGCTCGATGATAGATCTGTAGGATTTGAGAGGATAGTTTCCGAGGTAAATTGCGTGTCGGAGTGACAGGGTTGCCGGTACTTGGTCCCGAAACAGATAACTTCCCAGGGCCGGACATCCTGGTGTTGCATTGCAGACCACACTTTGGAACAACGGCGCAAAAATATAGAAGAGCGGTCAAAAATTCAGACGAAAGACAATTCAAAAACGCTGCGGATTCGACCAAAAGAGAATTTGAGTCACTGAAACCCCCAATTCCTGGGAAGTCGAGCAACTTTCTGCAGGGTGTACACCGCATTGCGGCCGACAGACAAGAGAGGAAGTCCATAAGACCAATAAACACCAGTAAAGCCACTACCAGACGTCATAATGAGTTGACAACGCCCTTCCTGTGCTCAAGCACACGGCCATGCCGGAGTGTATCCTTGTTTCCCTGGGAAACGGGCTGTGATTTGCTGAAGACCTGCATCAGCAGGCTGATTATTAACAGGGCCGTTGGGAGTCATCCCACACTGAATTAATAAACATGTGTGATCAGCGGTAGAAAGAGAATGGGAAGTTTTGAGTAACAGATGGTGACGATGAGAGTGAAAGGGGAAAGATCTGGGGTTATATTGGAGACTTGGATTAACAAAGGCAGCGCTTTTTGGAGTGGAGAAAAGTGCATTAAAGTATAGTCACGTGATAAATTCCAGTTTGCGGATTAGCGGCTTTCTCTCGTGCCTCGGCCCCTCCAGCCTTCTCGATTGCTGAACGCGTGAGTGTGGTATACTCGCCATACGAGAAGAAGGGCTCCAAAGAACTTCAATGCCCCTTCGATGACGTCCAGCGATTTTGCCCTGGCACAGCAGCGGCTTGCAGTGCGACGACAGGCTCGAGAACAAGAGGCGCAAGCCCGGATCGCAGCCCAGCAAGATGCCTCGAGAGCTGCCGAACAGCTCAGACGACTACCGTATCCCCTCTCACGAATTGGCCAGGCTGGAATCACAACATGGGATAGCATAAGGGGCAGAGAAGGAACGCGGCCTGCCTTCAGGGTCGGACAGGTAGACGCAGAACTCTTGGATGAGGAGCTTCTTGAGTTGTTGAAGGGGCAGGTGGGAGAGGCATTGAAATACTTCGGGTCGCATCTTCAAGATGACTGGTCTGCAGAAATAATGCTGGCCCTGAGAGCGGTGCTATTCAAGCTTACAATATGGGACCATGATGCAACATACGGTGCTGCGTTGCAGAACCTAAAGTTCACAGATGCCAGGAATAAGGGTCCAGTGCTGGTCTCGCCCTCCAGATGGCAAAAGGGTTTATACGGATTGTTCACTGTGGGAGGAAAATATGCCTGGACAAGGTGGGAGAACTGGCTGGTTGATAACGATAATGGCTACGACGAGCTGAGTCCGACACTCCGCAAACTGTCTCGATTATCAGATATTGGCTCGAGCCTACATTCTACTGCAGCATTTGCTTCATTTCTAGTATTTCTTGTCAACGGAAGATATCGAACATTGCTGGACAGGTTATTGAGACTACGGCTGGCTCCTCCGACCAGTCAGGTCAGTCGGGAAGTGTCATTCGAATACCTAAACCGGCAACTGGTCTGGCATGCTTTCACCGAATTTCTACTCTTTGTTTTACCGCTTGTTGGTATAAGCAGGTGGAGACGATGGCTTGCACGGGCTTGGAGAAAGACGAAGTCAGTGATGCGTAACAGTGGCGAAGAAGAGCTCGACCTCAAAAGTGGGGAATTTGCATTTTTACCGGAGAGGACCTGTGCCATTTGTTATCAGGACCAGAACTCTACAACTGCATCAGAAGCAGAGATTGTGGCTGCCTCTGGGGCTTCTGGAGTCATCGGTTCCGCGCAAACAGATATCACAAATCCCTACGAGACTATACCTTGCGGTTGTATATACTGTTTCGTATGCCTTGCCAGTCGGTTGGAGGCAGAAGAAGGCGAGGGATGGACTTGCTTAAGGTGCGGAGAAGAAGTCAAGGAGTGCAAGCCATGGAGTGGGGACGTCATTGAAGAAGTGAGCAAACCCGCGACGACTTCGAAAACTGTCGGGTTTCTCGATGAACCTAGCGAGATGGCAGAGCTGGAGCCTCGCCCCGAAGAAGGCGATGATTCTGATGGGGAGAGGTCTGCTAAAGATGAAGACTCGGGGTCAGACGTTTCTCAGCTAGGGGAGACTGAGGCTTATGACGAGGAAGAGGAAGGGATATTGGAAGAAGATGATGACTGATGATATGATATCCCTGGATGGCTGCTTGGCCGGTATTTAGCACCCAGAAAAAGCATTGGTACGGCGTTTTAATATGCAACATAGTAATATTCACGGTCTTCGACCCCTTCACGATTTCACGATTTCATGATCACGACTCACTTTCATCTATCAAGATCTCCTGGCGTAAGAACGTAATCACCATATTCACGCCTCGCAGCTGCCAGCGCAGCGGGGACGCTCGAGCACATGAACGGTCATGTGACACGTGACATCATTACGAGCACTACCTAAGGCTAGGCCTTTGCCATTTGCTACCTCGAAGACTCGAAGAGCAGCTGCGCCATATTTGTTCTCCCAAGCAACACCATTCGGAGATTATTCAAATGTCAATTTAGCGCCATTAATCCGAAGGTCACTTCAGCCTCCTCGCCACGCCTCCTCGCGCCAAGCTACCAGGTTTCTCCGAGGCCATGTGGGACCAACTCGAGCCTTCCACCCCACACGTTACCTACCTTACCTTCTCTTTCTTCCTCATCATTTACGCCCTTTTTTCCCAGTTCATCAGGAACAAACTACACATCTCAGAGCCTCCGCTTGCCGTGGCGTTCGGCATCCTTCTTGGTCCTCATGTCTTCAATCTCATTTCGCCGTCACGCCGGGGGATGAACGATGAGATGATGCAGGAAATCACTAGAGTCATTGTCGGAATACAATGCTTCGTTGTTGGGATTGAGTTGCCAAAGCACTATTTCAAGAGGCACTGGAAGTCAGTCCTGTGGTTCTTAGGGCCTGTCATGACCTTCTCTTGGGCTATTACTTCCCTGTTTGCTGGCCTGATATTCAAGACTGGACTTGCTACTGCTTTGATAATCGGAGCTTGTCTTTCTCCTACGGATCCGGTATTAGCTGCAAGTGTTCTTGCTGAATCCAGGTTCAGTGCAAGAGTTCCAAGGAGGTTAAAGCACTTACTGTCCGCGGAGAGTGCTTGCAACGACGGGGTGTCTTTCCCTTTTCTATATATAGGGATCATGGCCTTGAAGTATTCGAATGCTGGAGAAGCGGCCAAGAACTATTTCCTCATCACAATTCTCTGGCAATGCACTTTTGGCATTGTCTTGGGCCTTATAATCGGCCGGTGCGCGAACAAACTCCTTCGTTTCTCCGACAATAGAATTTACATCTCGCAGCCGTCATTTGTTGTCTTTTACCTGCTCCTAGCTATCCTCTGCGTAGGCGTCGGCTCTATTCTCGGCTCTGACGACTTCCTCGTGGCTTTCGGTGCAGGCGTAGGTTTTGCCCACGACGGCTGGTTCTCAAAGAAAACGAAATCCTTACCTTTTCCGACGATTATCGACATGATCCTCAACTCCAGTATGTTTGTCTTCTTCGGAACGATCATCCCATTCAGTGAATTCGTTCCCCGAAAGGTCACTCCCAATTGTGGAGTATGGCAACTGTTTCTATTCCTCTTCCTGGTCATTCTGTTCCGCCGTATCCCGATTGTGCTAGCTTTAAAGCGCTTCATCCCAGATGTCAGAACTTTCCGCGAGGCCTTGTTTTGTGGACATTTCGGCCCGATGGGAGTTGGAGCTTTGTTCCTTGCGATGGAAATGCGAGGCGAGTTGGAAACCGGAAAGGCAATCCCCAAGCCCTCCCCTGACCGGGAAATCACGTACCCAATCTCAGAGAAACAACAAGCTATTTATCTTGTGTGGCCGGTGATTTGTTTCGTTGTGTTGGGGAGCACGATGATCCATGGCCTGAGTACTTTGGGTATCAGTATTGCGGGGCATTTTGTGCGGCCGAAGGGCGAGAGAGCACCACTTCTGGGACAGGAAACGGATGCGCTGGACGCCATGGTTCACGATGAAGGTGGCGGAGAGAGTGAGCCGGAGATTAGTGGGACTGAAGATGAGATGTGAAAAACTCGGTTCGTGTTTGACATTGGTTGGTAGAGGTGTGTGTATTAATATTTCAACAAGGCAATGCCAAAATTGAGTGGTATCTCTGCGTACTCCTCTATTGCACAGCTCCAAATATTCCTACATAATGCTCTTGTAACTCCAGAGTCTCCTAGAAAGTTGAGATGCTAAAAACACCCGAAATTAGGGGCGAAGAAGGTGTTGACGGCTCAAGCCTCCCAGCCAAATGTAAATCCCCAAACTC
>QGMK01000338.1:0-27951 GCA_007825345.1 Lachnellula suecica
CCTAATCTATCCACCACCGCGCTTTCTTTCTCTTCCGCTGACCGTTCCTTCGCCGGCACGAGTTCTTCCCGCTTCACGCCCACGAAATCCAGCTTGCCCAGCACATACGCTATATCCGCCACGCTATTCGCCTTCTGATCCACCAGCACCTCCAGGCGCTCCTTAATCTTCTTCTTGCGCTCCTCCTCCTCCTCATCCCTATTATACACCTTCAGATTCCGCCTGCGCGCGTGGGAATCGCCCTCTTGCCATTTGGCCTTTTCTAGCTCGTGCCGTCGCCGGAACTCGCGCAGTTTTTGCAGGGTGGAGAGGCCGATGGGGGCGGAGGGGAAGGTGAGGGTTGCGAGGGGGGCCCAGAGGTCTTTGCGGAGGGCGCGCGGGACGGTTTTTTTGCCGTTGTAGGGGATTTGGCGGAGGGCTTTGTTGTTCTGTTTTGCGCCATTGATTAGTATATGTTAAAATCCCCACAAGTAGAAGTTGAAATTGATTGAAAGAAAAGGGACCGTGATTGGAATTGGCAGGATACGCACTTTTAGAGCTTTTGTTAATGAGTATACGACGTGGTTCCTTTGCAGGTGGTTATAGACAAATATCTGGCGGCCGAGCTCTATGGTAGGAGGATCTTGCGGTAGGGGCGCAGAGGAGGCGTGTCGGGCGCCTCGGATTGAGAGCATGCCATGCCGGGCGAGCGATGGTGTTGGGTGGGCGGGCATTGTGTGTTGTCTACGCCCGGATGAGTTGTCGAGGATATTTCGAATTCGTGAGCTTCACATCCTGGTGATCCACTCGTCAATTTATGTACTAGTGTATCACATTGTCACGTGATGCGTCAGGCTACAAGTCGGACAAGGGACTGGCTCCACCAGGGGCACCAAAAACCTGAAATCGTACCACCAACGTCATGCGACTTGATTGGTCGCCTGCTTCAGAACCAGAAGATTCTAAGGTGAGAATGCTCGAAAGTGCGTGACGCTGGGAGAACAGTCCAGCCAACTCCAGAATCAAGTTTCTTTCAATATAAAAATCACGAAGGACTTGGAACTTGAACTTCATTCATCATTGTATAAAGAATATTCGAATTGCACATAAACTCAATCAACTTCGAGGGCTTGGATTAAAATCCTATCAAGCTGCCCCTCCACCGCTTCAGCGTTTACAACAACAACCATATTTACTTACAACCACAATCACTCACAACTAGTCAGACATTGACAGAGCCACCAAAATGTCGACGTCGAACATGAACTTCACGGACAGGGCCTCCAAAGCCCTGTCCGATGCTATGAGCGTCGCAGAGAGCTATTCTCACTCGCAATTACTACCCCTCCATCTCGCCCTCTCCCTGCTCGACCCCCCAGCAGACGAATCGAAAGACCAACAACAAACCATGAACGCCTCGCACGGCGCAGCCTCACAATCCCTCTTCCGCCAAGTCGTCGAGCGAGCCCATGGCGACCCGCAAGCCTTCCAACGATCACTCCAAAAGGCCATCGTCCGATTACCCAGTCAATCGCCTCCGCCGGAGCAAATCTCCATGGCACCTTCGTTCACAAAGGTCCTCCGAGCTGCACACGAGTTACAGAAGACTCAGAAGGATTCTTTCATTGCGGTTGATCATTTGATCATTGCGCTATGCCAGGATCCCACCATCCAAATTTCCATGAGCGAGGGCAACATGCCGAATGTCAAGTTAATACAAGATGCTGTCCAGCAGATCCGAGGTACACGGCGGGTCGACTCGAAGACCGCAGATGCGGAGGAAGAGAACGAGAACTTGAAGAAATTCACGATTGATATGACTGCGATGGCGAGAGAAGGCAAGATGGATCCTGTTATTGGACGAGAAGAGGAAATCCGGAGAGTCATCAGAATCCTGTCTAGACGAACGAAGAACAACCCAGTCTTGATTGGAGAGCCAGGTGTGGGAAAGACTACAGTCGTCGAAGGTCTGGCCCAGAGAATTGTCAACCTTGATGTTCCGGATAACCTCGCGGCATGCAAGCTGCTCTCGCTCGATGTCAGTTCTATTGTTGCAGGCAGCAAATACCGCGGAGAGTTCGAAGAGAGAATGAAGGGAATTTTGAAGGAGATCGAGCAGACGAAGGAGATGATTGTTCTGTTTGTTGATGAGATGCATCTTCTCATGGGTGCTGGATCAAGCGGCGAAGGTGGTATGGATGCTGCCAACATGTTGAAGCCTACGCTGGCACGCGGACAACTCCATTGTATTGGTGCAACCACCCTGGCCGAATACCGGAAATACATCGAGAAGGACGCCGCTTTCGAACGTCGTTTCCAGCAAGTCTTGGTCAAGGAACCATCTATCCCTGAGACAATTTCCATTCTGAGAGGTCTCAAGGAGAGATTCGAGGTTCATCACGGAGTCAACATTTCCGACAGCGCTTTAGTCACTGCCTCTACTTTGGCTGCTCGATACCTCACCCAGAGACGACTACCCGACTCGGCTGTGGATCTCATCGATGAAGCTGCAGCCGCAGTCAGAGTTGCTCGAGAATCACAGCCCGAAATCCTTGACTCACTGGATCGAAGACTTCGACAACTGAAAATCGAGATTCACGCTTTGACTCGAGAAAAGGATGAAGCATCTCAAGCTCGTCTTGCCCAAGCCAAACAGGATGCAAGCAACGTCGAAGAAGAACTACGACCTTTGCGCGAGAAGTACGAGAGCGAGCGAGCTCGAGGCAAGGCTATTCAAGAGGCCAAGGTCAAGCTCGATCAACTTCGTGTCAAGAAAGATGACGCCACTCGAACAGGTGATGACAGTCGAGCTGCAGATCTGCAATACTACGCCATTCCGGAACAGGAGCTTTTCATCAAGAACTTGGAGAAGGAGAAGAAAGCCGCAGATGCTGCTCTCAGCACTACCAGCAACCCAGACTCTGGCGGATCTATGATCACCGATGTTGTTGGTCCCGAACAAATCAACGAAATCGTTGCACGTGCAACTGGCATTCCTGTCACTAGATTGAAGGCTACGGAGAAGGACAAGCTTCTGCAAATGGAGAAGGTTCTAGCCAAGGTGGTCGTTGGCCAGAGAGAAGCTGTGCAAGCAGTTTCCAACGCTATTCGTCTCCAACGCTCAGGACTCAGCAACCCAAATCAACCTCCCAGCTTCCTCTTCTGCGGTCCTTCCGGAACGGGTAAGACGCTACTCACCAAGGCTCTTGCCGAGTTCCTCTTCGACGACCCCAAAGCCATGATTCGACTTGACATGTCCGAATACCAAGAACGTCACTCACTTAGTCGGATGATTGGCGCGCCACCAGGCTACGTTGGACACGATGCTGGCGGACAACTTACCGAGGCTCTTCGCCGGAAGCCATTCTCCATCTTACTCTTCGACGAGGTCGAGAAAGCCGCGAAGGAAGTCCTCACTGTTCTCCTCCAACTCATGGATGATGGCCGCATCACTGACGGACAAGGACGTGTCGTCGATGCACGAAACTGCATTGTCGTCATGACCTCCAATCTTGGAGCCGAGTACCTTCAACGACCAACCACTAAGAGCGGGAAGATCGACGAGACCACCAAGAAGATGGTAGAAAAGGCCCTCCAGGATTACTTCCTTCCAGAGTTTCTGAACCGTATTAGCTCCACCGTCATATTTAACCGCTTGGCACAATCCGAGATCCGCAAGATCGTGGACCTGCGCCTTGTTGAGATCCAGAAACGTCTCGAGTCCAACGGAAAGAATGTCAGAATCGACTGCTCACCTGCGGTCAGAGACTGGCTAGGAGCGGCTGGTTACAACCCTCAATACGGTGCTAGACCACTTGCGAGATTGATCGAGAAGGAGATTTTGAACAGACTTGCTGTCCTCATTTTGAGAGGCAGCATCAAGGATGGAGAAACAGCTCGGGTTGTGATGGATAACAACAGAGTCGTCATCCTGGCCAACCACCAGGAGTCGGAGGAGAGTTCGAGCGAGGATGAAATGGATGTGGATGACGCTGTGGATGCATTGGATGGTGAAGATATGGATCTTGGACTTTACGAGTAATGCATAGATGTTTATGATTGATGAGGAATGATTAGCGGAGCGTCTTTTGCTGGTTCAGATTTCTGCAAGGCGTTAGGTATGGCGGCGGGAAAACTGCGCTACAAGTTTACGGATGTAATCATCAGAAGAAGATACATTAGTAGAAAATTGCACATTAATCAACCAAAAAAAATCGTTCTAAATTTCCCGTGATGCTTGAACAACGAGTCCCGAGTCCCGACTCCCGACTCTCGTGTCAAACCGTCCCAATTTGAAGTCAAACCTTATAAATGACAGATTTCACACTTTCGACGGATATGATCCGAGTCCTTACTAGATTTAACGTTAAATCGCTTAGTAGCGCCCAGAATCTCGTCCCGGCTTGTCGTCTTGTCGCGGTGTTGTGGGGACGTCAAGTTTCACGGAAATCAGATGAAACCCAGCGTCAGAGCGCGCTGCCATCTCAACAACACTCCCAAACACAACCCTCACTTTCCACCAATGGGCCATGCTGCCGAGTACCGCCCGAAGCTTCCATGGCGAGATTGCTTGACGATGCTTGTCGCTCTACCAAGATGCGGTCGGTGGTTACCGTGGTGCAAATGCGGATCGTATGATCGCCCGCTTGGTTCGGTGCGAGGGTGTGACCCAGGTGAGCGAGGACGCCGAGGAGCCTCACGCTCTGCGACGGCCAGCACTTCAGAGCACGTTTCAGCCGCTTGGGATGGGTGAGTGCACGCGAGCCAGAGAGCGCGTAGACGGGGCCGCTGTCAAAGAAAGCCACATGGAAAGGTTCGCGCCATACTGAGCTAGATGAGACGGAGAAGCTGAACGAAACCGTTATGCGTAGGCTGCTGTTTGCTGCATCTTGGCAGTATCATCACCCTCATAGTTGGGGGGCGGGCAGAAGTGTTTAAAGAGCAGTCTTACGCCCTCTGTTAAGTTCCTTTTCTCTTCAGCAGCGCTCTAGTTTCTATACCTTCCCTCCTTATTCGATCATCTTCAGACTTCGGTCCTTTTTAACCAACTACACTCTTTGAAGCAAGCTGTGCTCGCTATACCATCCTTACACTTCTATTGTTTATATCTTTCAAACAACTTTTTTCAAGTACCAACCAACCAATCAATCGTCATCATGCAGTTCTCATTCGCAACCGTCTCCATGGCTCTCTTTGCCCTCTCCATCGCCTCCCCAGTCCCAGCGCCCAAGAAGTCGAGCTCTACTTCCTCCGCCGCCGTAGCAAGCGCCACTTCCGCCGCAACCTCTGCAAGCAAAGCCTCAGCTGCAAAGTCCACTGCTGCAGCAGCCGCAGCTGGCGGCTCTGTCCTGACCGCTGCCGCCTACAACGACATTCAAATCTCCGGTGGCACCGCCGGAACCGCCGAGACAGAGGCCAATGCCCTCTTCGCCTCCATCGACCAGACCAACCTGGCCGGTGTCTCGGCCGCTGATCTAGCGATCATCAAGGGCACCCACGACGCTGCTGAGGACGCCGAGACCGATGCTTTCAACCCCGCCATTGCTGCCGCTACCGGTGCTGCTGCCGATGCTCTCCAGGTTCGTGTTCCTTGCTCAATATGAATACAAGTGAATTATACTAATAGATAATAACAGAACGGCAAAATAAAGAACAAGGTCCTCAAGCTCACCGCTGAGGTTCTTGGCATCCAGATCGACGCTGCTCAGGGTGGCGATGATTCTGATCTTGCTGCTGAGCAGGCTAAGCTTACTACCAACATCGGGCTTGACACTGCTGCTGCCGGAGGAGCGTCCACTGCTGTTCCTTTTGATGCTACCACTTAGATGTGAGTTGGCACGAACACGAGGGAGAGGGGGGGAGCATTGTATTGTTGTATATAATTGTGCTGTGGAGGGTGTACGCATGAGTGTGGATGTGGATGTGGATAAACATAAACTTACTTACGAGTAATGTGAAATGAATGGAAAGTTTCGACCTTGATATTTTTGTTTTGCTGAATGTTCATAAACGTGTTTGTTTGACTGTTGATCTGTGAAGTGATCTTGGTATAACATCTTCGCTTCCAATATTTGACGGTGTTTCTTACCATATTTGAGATGTTGTGGAACGTTTTGTTTGCTTTTGTAAATCTTATTTATGCGTCATTCCCGTAAGATCTTCCTCCCCTCGCGTTTCTCAACCCGCATATTATGTAAAAACAAGTTTGGTTTGACTTATGCATACTTAAGATGCGCCCCTGAAACCCAAACGTTTATGCCCCTTCTCACTCTGCTCCAGCTCCGCAATCTCCTCAAAGCTATCTTCCAGATCAACATGGACCCTCAGCTCCTTCTCGCCCATCACCCTCCACGTGCGTTTCAGCTCCTCGAAACTCACCAAGCCGCCCGAGAGCTTCTCGAAGCCGAAAATGTAGAGCTCCTTGGCCCAGGGACAAGCTCGTAATGCCCTGTACCAGATATCTTTAGCGTGTGAGTGGAATTGTGGGGTTTCGAGACTATAGATGATGTAGAATTTCCAGAGCCCGGCGGAGGATTGTGAGGCCGGGGTTGAGAGGGCGTGCTCGAAGGCTGAGCGTGCGGAATGGATTGTGCCGTGATTAATTTCGTAGTATATAGCGAAAAGGCGGGATGTTAGGCTGTCGTTCTCTGGAGTGAGGACTGTAGAGAGTAGGATGTTCCGCACTCGGTTGTCGATCCGCAAGCGAGCTTCGTTCCATGTGTAGAGCGATAGGAAGATTGTATTCTTCGGGAACAGGGTAATAAAGTTGGACAAATGCTCTCGGAGGAAAGCTGGGCGGAAAGGTCCAATTCTTGCATGGTGGAAGAGAAGACGGGCAGCGGATTGGAGCAGTAGCTCATGTGATGGAATACCTGAAAGATTCCGGTCGATAAAGATATTGGAGAGCGATGTGTAGCATAAAAGAGCAGTTGCGATATCACCTTGGGCTTCGGACTGGGTTTCTTGGGTTGAGTTGGAGCTTAAGTACTCAAAGAGTGCTAAGCATTCCCCGTACATAATCGCACGCAGGGTATCTCCAGCACTCATCAGGTAATCACGATTTGATACAAGGTGTTGCCTAGTCTTAAGAAAAGTCGTCGGAGATGGGCAAATTGAGGTATTGGCAGCACGTCGACGATCGAGAGGAGATGCTGTAAAGCAGAAGCTTTGTCCAGATCTTCTAGCCTGGCCCATATCCAAGTTTTCCATAGCAAAATAGAGTCTCTTTTATCGTTCTCAGACATAGAGTTGCTCATATTCAAAGCAGCAGAGAGCACACCATTCGCAGCATCCTTGTTGCCTCTTGTCCATTCGATCATTGCGTAGGAATTGTACAGTTTGAGACTGGAGGGGTGCTGCTTCAATACACTCTTCGAAATTTTCTTGATAGTATCTGGCTCGTTCCGCCATTCAAATGCCAAGTAGTACTCGGTTAGATCTTCTCGGAAATACGCCTGAGTAAGCTGATTGAGAGTGTTGCGAACCCATTTGTAGCAAACTGGACTGGGGTCACCATCATACAGTTCTCGCCAAGCCCTGATGTTCTTGAACCAATGACTAGTAGCAAAGATTGTGTCCGGTGAGCTCTGGAAGGCTGATATCGGTGCATCTAGCGTGGAAGATATATCGAATTCATCGCTGCCGTCCCTCGCTTTCTGTTTGTATGCGCTAGATATCCAGGTAGAGCTCAATTCGAGAAGCTCATCCCTAACAAATGCATCTGTGAGTTTATCCTGGGCGGGCTGTCCGATAGCACTCAGTGGCGGTAACCGGCAAAAAATGAGAAAGCCGTCCAGAAGTGATTTTTGGAGCTGCTCTGAATTGGGCGGCAGTATTACCAGAAAATCTTCAACATCAGAGAACAAAATCACCCGAAACGGGTCGTCCTCTACTACGTCGTCCATCGTT
Source organism: Lachnellula suecica (assembly GCA_007825345.1). Classification (NCBI taxonomy): domain Eukaryota; kingdom Fungi; phylum Ascomycota; class Leotiomycetes; order Helotiales; family Lachnaceae; genus Lachnellula; species Lachnellula suecica. Next base: position 7,888 of record QGMK01000338.1, read on the forward strand.
CTTGCTGGCAGAAGTGAGTCTTTGCATCTCGATCTCTCAGAAGCTGCCCAGCTTTGAAATAAATTTGCGTTATCCAATGTACCGTCCATTTCCGCAACTAAAGCATCTGTCTCGGGAACAACTTGATTTTCAACGAAATGGCGCCAACCACGAGCGTCGTCGTCACCAATACGCCCAACCTCACTTTCCCAAAAGGTACCAAATTGGCGGAGGCTCTCTTCTTTAGAACATACGTTCTTCGGAGCCCGGAAATTGACCTCGAGTAGCCCTTGCCAAATTGCCACTGAAAGCTCTGAATATCCCGACTCGCGCATCAAAAAAGTGAGTCGGAGTAAGACGTATAGAATCTGTTGATAAATCGAATTAATTGTGTCACTGCTCGCTGTAGAGGCAGCTTTGGAGAGAAGTTTCATCCTCCTAAGACAGATATCCCGCGTTTGCTCATACAGGAATGTTGAAAATGTAGCTTGCTTGAAATTTAAGAAGCTTTTCCAGAGCATTAGGCTGTCAATATTGTCTTTTGATATCTGTTCCCAGCGATCCGACTGGGTTTTAGCTTCCCAAATCTTCGATCCCTCAGCCATCAAGCCCAGTAGAAGTCTTTCGCGATCTTTCAAACTGCCTGCCTTTTCAAGAGCCTTTTCGTACATATGAATTTTGATGTCGGCCGTGCTCCGGATTTCAGCATTGGTGATCCGGCGACGGTCATCTTGTCCTCGAAGAAGAGTATCTTGATGCTCAATTAATGCCAGCCAAGCATCAATGTCGCGGGGATCCTGCTCCACCTTCTGGCCAAGCTGTACATTTCTTTGTCGCCCTGGAGCATCAGAGTCCAACTTGAATCCAGTCTCGGATCCCGACGACTCGCTTTCTGTAGCATATTGTAGGCCTTCGTCTTCTGGCTGATTTTTGGGTTTCGATTTGCCATGAATCGATCGATAATGAGTCTCGTCGTTCTCGGAAGCTGAGCTTTCACCGCCGTCTTGACCAGTTCTCTTCCTTTTCTTTCCTCTTGCTTGATTCAAAGACACGAAATCTTCACTTGAATCTTCTGCATTTCGGGCCACATGCTCCGGCCGTATTTTCAAGAGCCGGGGTTTCTCTCGTGCGACTCGGGAAAATATATATTTCTCTCGGCTGGAAGATATTGAGTTTCTCCAATCATTAAGGACAATTTCTTTCTCGTCTCCATAATTTCGATTAATCTTCAAATTGGTGGGTGCACCCAAAACATTACCTGCACCGATTCTGTAGAATGCCGGCACGCTATAACGATGGATGCTGCCGTAGGCAATGTTTTTTTCGTCGCCCTTTCTGTCTATGAAGAATAGATCGGGGGATTCCTCTCTCGTGCCTTTTGGTGGCTGGAAAAATTTGGCCTCAATAACCTGGTGATCTCTCTCCCTGCTTCTGGATCTCCCCCTTTTACTACTCGAGAGATGGGAGGCTTCGGCTTCGGTAGTTTGATGATGCCTTTCCCTACTTCTGGATCTATGTCGATGATGTCGGTGGCTATGCTTTTTCTTCTCCTTTTCGCCTGCATCTGCCTTTTCTCGAGAGCTGCTCTTATTTTCCTGGTCGTTGACGGGAGGTGTGACCTTTGGCCTGAATGATCCAAACTTCGGGATGGCCTTAGGTTCCGACATGGTTTGGAGAATCCAATGCCAGCCCAGCCCGATACTATAACATTGTTGATTCCGACGTTTTGCGATGAGCTTGACCTGCCTGGTGTAATATCAAGGTGGCCCGGAGGAGAGAGCACAGATGAATGAAAAGGGAGGGGTCTCGAGGCAACGAGCCTTGCGCGCGAGGCTGGAGGGCTAGTGCCCAATTTGGACTAGCTCCAAGACAACTTATTTTTTTTACCGATAAGAATTGCTTTGCTTCTCCAGAGTTACGAGTACCTCGATCAAAGTTTTCGGAGCGGATTTCCAACTTCAAGATGGCAACGTCTTTGGCAGGTCAGTTGTCGCAGATCTCTGCCAACTCGACGAAATCCTTGAATCTCAAGGCGCAAAAAGCCGCCCACGCGAAGTCTTTGATATTCGAGCCCAGAGTAGCTGCGTCTCAAACTTTCGACACCATTTACACACTATGCCACGAAGGTTTTCAAGAGCTATGTCTTCTAGACGCCCGATTTCTAGAATTTCAGAAGGATATATTCAGCGAGCAAAGCCAAGCACAAGATAGGACCCAAATGTCTGATGGGGAGAATTCGGAACTCAACAACCGATTGGAGGCATTTTTGGGCTTGGTGGGGGCAAGAATACGATTAACCCCGGGAATAAAGGCAGTAGAGTGGCTTGTGAGGAGGTTTCGGTAAGTTTCAAACTTACAAAAGTTCACAGTACGTCGTTGACCATTTTTATAGCATTCACGAGTACAATCCCTCATTCCTACTCACAACCTTTCTGCCCTACCACACTCTTCCAATATTCACAACTTTGTTGTCGATATTGCCCGCGAACATCCCAAACGAATACAAGTTTCTTCATCCTTATATTCGGTCCTTGACCCCGCCTCCGAGACATACCATTGTGCACACTGCTACCAACAACAACGCTTTCACAACGTGCCTCAATACCTACGTTCTACGTGTCAGCCATGTTCGGCAGCACTATCCAGCGCTCCTGGCATTTTGGGGTACAATAATGACTGAAGCAGTTGGAGGGATGCTCGACAAAGCTCGGTCTGGAAGGAGGGGCGTGCAGGAACAGAACGAACAGGATGTTATTTTGAGGTTATTACCGACCTTAAACGAAGGCCTGGCAATGAAGAAAGTGCCCGATCTCAGAGTTGGCTGCTATATGTTGCTTTCTGTAATGGCATCGAAGGGAGGGCTGGATGACAAGCTGTTGACTGCTATGATGGAGGCTGTTGTATTAGGATGGACTACGGAAACCTCAAATCCTGGACTCGTCTGCCTCTCAGTGCTGGCTCAGCACCGAGGAGCCAAACAACTGACGAAAAGACTCACCAAAGAATTGTTAAAGGTGGAAAATCTACCAGCCCTCCTGATTGAGCTTTCGAAGCGCCAACGGCTAGACAAGCTCGCCAACGGCCTCTGTCTGTCCCTCGTGGAACGTTTACGGAAGCACGGCGATATTAAGGGGCTTTCGACAATAAATCAAATCGTTGAGAACCAACTTTTAAGTGATCAACAATCAAGTGTGATCGTCAAATCGCTACTTTTGGTGGCCCACCAAATAGATGACAGGCCCGAACAAATAAACATGAGCCCTCATCTTGCTTCATCGCTGGTAAGCCTCACTCAATTATCGAGCCATGTGGGAGACGTAGTGCGAGGAGCTTTGGAAGAGACCGAGGTGGACATGGATGAGCTGGAGATGAAGCTTCATACAACAATCCGGCCCGCGGCGCTTCCAGCATCCCTTTCGGACGACGAGGAAATGGAGGATCTTGACTCTGGCTCAACAAACACCGCACCCGACTTTCAATTACTCTTTGCACACCTTCCAACACGGACAGCGAACGAGTCTTCTTTCTTGAGTCACAATGCCTCGCACATCTATCCAGACCTCTGCCAAGCCTTCCTGGCAGCCACGTCGAATGCAGTCAGCCTTGATTCCTTTGATAGCACTCCAATTCTCAGGCGTAATTCTGCATTGGAGGATACACTTTACCTAAGTTTCTACATGAGAACTTGGGTTGGACCATATCCCGTCCTAGCGCGTGCTTCGGCCCTTCAGATGGCAACTCGTTGCTTGTCCGGAACCAAAGAATCAGCTGTAGATGTCCAGGCCATTTTGCCTTATGGGATAGCTGCTCTCGGCGACCCCGCTGCAAAGGTTCGTCGTGCGGCGGCCGAACTTTTCCTCGCCATAAATCAACTGTATCCAGTTACTGTGGAATCCAAGAAAGCTCTGAAACAGCTTCGTCAGTGGGGCTCCGAGGACATATACGGTCCCGATGCGGAGACTAAAGAATTGAATTGGCTCCCGCCAGACGCTGCAATTAGACTTCTTCGAGAACTACTCATTCCGGCATTGGAAGAGTGCGTACTAGATGGAAAGCACATCAAGTCCATGTTTGAGCAGAGTCTCAACAGCCACTCCAGTACCGACACCCCAAGGAAGAATGACGCTGGGCGACTTCCACAGATTTTGCGAACATCTACCATGGCATTTTTGGCATCCCATGTTCTTCAAACACCTCTATTCGCCGTCAAGCAGAGATTACTCGAGTCGTTGAATCAAGTTCGCAGTGTGGCAGGGGTTACAAGAACGAAATTCCTGCTCCCAGCACTTGAGAAGTTTGGTGCCGTTCAGCTGTCAGAATCATCGAGGCGTTGCCAAGAGGAACAAATTGACCTCGCCGAATTCGATGATCAAATGGTTGCAACCGTAACTGCAAATGACAAGGATGGCCTGCACTACCTAGCCCGTATGGTGAAGGGAGAGGTAGCAACAGGGCGGCCCCTATTATTGAAGGCGGTCTTCAAAAGACTACGGGCGATCTGGCCATCGCTAAAAGGAGACTTGAAGTTGGACACCGCCCAGATGTTGATGGACTCCGCTCAACCTTTGACGGAGCAGCTCAATGAGGACCAGGAACTTGCTTCGCAGATGTCGACCGAGCTTTTGGGTTCGATGCCTTTATCCACAGAAACACTCTCCGCCTTCCTCAACCAGCTTCCTACGGCTGCTAAGCTAGCAGATAAACCACCTGCTTCTAAACGACGACGGACCAGCCATGGAGAAGTGGCTCGAACCCCTCTCCAGGACTCGAAGCAACTTAATTATGCAATCAGAAAAGTCACCTTCGTTCTGCAACTGGTTGGCAGCTCTGACCCAGGTACACATCCTGAGCTCCTTAAGGGTCTTTTCACTGTGCTGGCGGAGCTACAGCACTTCAAGGCTCAAGTCTCATCTGAGCTTGCGTATTTACAAGACTTGGTATTGGGTAGCCTTCTCGCCATCCTACAATCCTACAAGGCAAATCCCGCTATCAAGTTGGATCAATCAGCCGTTCGTGCTGACTTACTTGTCGATTGTATTCAAAAGACTGCCAGCCCCCAAGTGCAAAATTCCGCATTGCTTCTCATCGCCTCTTTGGCAGATACTGCTCCCGAACTTGTGCTTCATAGTGTGATGCCCATCTTCACGTTCATGGGCAACTCAGTGCTGAGGCAAAATGACGACTACTCGGCGCACGTTATAACCCAAACGATCCGCGAGGTTATTCCCCCTCTGATATCATCTCTTCGGAAAGAGAAGGGAGCCCTTGTGACTGGAGCGGCTGAGCTTTTGCTCAGCTTCGTTGCAGCATATGAGCATGTGCCTCCTCATCGTCGAAAGGGTCTCTTCACATCATTAGTCCAAACTTTGGGAGCTGATGACTTCTTGTTTGCGCTCATGGCAATGCTCATTGACAAATACGGTGCCATCGAGTGTATCAAAGTCTTTGCGGTGGATCTTTCAAGCTCTTTCAGTGTCGAAGTTCAACTTCAATCGGTTGCCAAGTATCTCGACCTGGTCAAGGATGTTTTGAAGCCTAAGCCAACGTATTCCGCTGTGTTGTTGAACGCCAATGATGATGGTGCATCTGATCCCCATGAAATCGCCCTCAAAGCACTTTCGCTGCTGCCCGACCTGCTTTCTCAAAAACGCTTGGTCACTCAGACTGCGAAGCTGCTTGAGCGGGACGACATGGATGCAGCAAGAATTCGAGACATGTACTCGGCACTTCTAGAGAGCCTTCTGGCCTTGACAGACACATTGAAGGATCAAAAACGTCTTCATGCTGCTTGTGGGGATGTTTTGGAGAGCCTTCTCGGTCTACTATCCACCAGCGAATTTGTTAAGTCAGTTGAGGGACTTCTCGATAGGCCCAACGAATCCTTACGAAGAAAAATCCTGCGTTCTTTAGAGGTCCGTATCGACCAGGAGAGCCCTATAGATGCGGTCTCGAGAGTTGCGATGCTTGGCTTTCTCCCTCAACTCACAGCAATCATTCGCGAGTCTAAAGACGTCTTGTACAAGCATATTGCTTTGGGATGTGTGGACAAAATCTCCGAAAAATACGGCAAAAAGGATCTCGAGGCTGTTTCAGCAGCAGCACAAACCATTGCAAGCAGCCACTGCCTTGGCCAATCAGACAACCGACTCCGAGTTATGGCTCTCCTTTGTCTCGCTTCTTTGGTCGATATCCTCAGAGAGGGTATCACTGGTGTGCTACCATATGCAATTCCCAAGGCGCTTGAATACATGGAAGCCAGTGTTGAGATGGACAATGAAGCTCAAAAGCTTCACAATGCTGGTTACGCGTTCATCAGCGCTTTGGTACATCATCTACCTTATATGGTGTCTGGCGGATACCTGGACAAGCTTCTGCAAATATCTAACGTCTCTGCCGAGGCAGATTTGGATGATGAAGCGGATGAGAGTAGAGTCCAATGTCTGCAGCTTGCTGCAAAGCAAAAAGATGCCAAGAGCATGTTTGGGGCTTTGGAAAAGAATTGGGAGCATGCTCTGGCACAAGGACCCCTGGTAAGCCATTTTAAACGGCGTTCTACTCAGTTACTAATTCTAAATAAGGCACTCCACGAGCACATCGAGATCCTCAGCACATCTATTGACCAACACTCTAAGATGGCTGTCACTAAGCAATCCTCGATCCTGGCCCGGATATTCCAAAACGCCTTTGATCTCAGGAGACAATGGACTGAGTCCGACAACGATTCTACACCTGACGATTTATCGGCCATCGAGACGGAGATCAACGAAGTGGCAATCAAGATGATTTACAAATTTAATGATGCCACATTCAGACCTATTTTTGCCAACCTTATCGACTGGGCCTCTTCGTTGCCCAAGAAAGATAAAGCAGGAAAGAACATGCGTTTGCGAAGCCTATACGGCTTCACGGCAATGCTTTTCGACAACTTGAAATCCATAGTGACAAGCTACGCTACCTACATACTTGACAATGCCGCGGAAGTTCTGAACACGGTGAACCCTAAGGATGAGGATTCGAAAGACTTATGGGCCAAGGTTCTCCGCACCTTAGTAAAATGTTTCGAACACGATCAAGACGACTTCTGGCAGACACCCGCTCGTTTCAGTACCGTGGCCCCAATTTTATGTGCGCAACTAGCTCATGGGTCGTCGCTTCCTTTGTCTGAGGAGCTGGTGCCCGCCATTGTTGAGCTTGCATCTGCCGCCGAATCATCGGACCACCACAAGGAGCTCAACAGTGCCATCCTCAAGCACATGCGCTCTGAGAATTCTAGTGTTAGGCTGGCTGCTGTGAAGTGTGAGCAGGAATTGACCGACAGACTGGGAGAGGAATGGCTGTCTTTGTTGCCAGAGATGTTACCGTTCATCAGCGAATTGCAAGAGGATGACGATGAAGTTGTAGAGAAGGAGACTCATAGATGGATTGTGAAGATTGAAGGCGTGTTGGGTGAGAGTCTTGACTCCATGCTCCAATAAAGAGAGCGATGTGGAATCAATAGGAGTTAATGTCAAAAGTCTAATCGGCATAAAAATGCCAAAAAAGTGAAACTAATTGTGCTAATGAGCCAAAAGTGCTGAAACTATATCGGTCATTTCGTTCTCAAATTGGGAGTTGTCTAGTTTACTGGCTCGGGCAGATTTGTCGCCGTAAGTGTAACCATCGCATATCTCTTCAGACCTCCCAACCTCATGTTCACTGCTTCTGTATATCCAGGAATCGCAACATCAAAGATAAACACCGCTTCCGCAACCTCCACCCCTAGTTTCTCCACCAGTTGCTTTGCGGCCATAATCGTACCTCCCATCCCCAGCAAACCATCCACCAAAATCACCCTTTTCCCCTTCGTCTCGACACCCTCAAAGGCATCAGACTTCATCTCAAAAGCATCCTTCCCATAATCCTTCTCATAACTAACGCTCACCACTTCCCCTGGCAGCGTTCCCTTCTTACGCACTGGAACACATGGTAAACCTAGGCGGGAAGCAATCAAAAGACCAAAGAAGAATCCGCGGGCTTCAAGTGCTACGATAGCGCATAGGTCGGGAATCGAATGAGTGGATAGGATATGGGTGACCAGATGGGAGATTACCGCTTCTGTTGCTACCGGGTTACGGAAGATTGGAAAGATGTCGCCGAATGGTTGGTTCTGTGGCGTTCGATTTGAGTTGGATATATTGATGAGTAGGGAAGGTGCATACAGGAACGGGAAAGTTGCGGTATAGCTTTATTTTGCTCAGAACCAACGCAATATCTGCCATCTTTGCTCTTCAATGAGTCAATCTGGGCTCTTCGTTTGTATGTTTTATATTTTCCTTTAAATGATTGATTGTGTTTTGAGGTGCGAAGCTTTGTCTCACTTTGTATTCTTATTTCTTTTTGATGTGGGGGCCTGGTGGGCCCCCACCTTGAGCGAGCTGCTGCCTCGAAAGAGTAAGGAGAGTCGGTCAAATGACTCAAATCCAAGATTTCATACTTTCAGGAAAGCCATCCTTGTGAACGACTGACTCCATGAAAGCCCGAAAATATTGAAGAACTCGCCTTGCACTTTATTCCAAGTCAAGGCGAAATTCAATAAAATGATGTAACATCACGTGCACTGTAACGCATGCAAACGCGCTTCACGAAACTCTTGGACCTCAAGCTTGATGAACAGGTTCAAATGTCAGAGTTGGTTCAGCGCCCGATCTCAAAAAGACTCAAAGTCCTATGTGATGAGTATCCAGACCTCAGGTACGGTGCAGGTTTCTGCAAGCTTACTGGAATCTCTCGTTGCGCAGGTCGACGCGCTTCGTGGCTCGGTCTCCAAACTCCACAACGAGAACAAGAGCTTAGGGCAGGATCTAAAGGCTGTGAGAACAGATTTCTCTATCTTGCAACAGAATTCCGGGATCAGCTTTCTACAATTTGGAAGATTGCCGGTGGAGATCCGCCGGTTCGTTCTCCGCCCCCAAATGTGCTATGCAGGCTAAGCTAACGTGTTGTCGAAGAATGATATGGCATTTTGCATGCCTAAGCCCTCAGACGATAAAACTTACCCTCGGGGGCGGTACTCGATCCAAGATCAATCATGTCGTCAATTCGTGTCGTGAAGCCAGAACTGTGGCACAAAGACTTCAACTCGACTCATACAAGTTCTTCAGCCTAAATGTCAAATCTGAGAGATTGGATTACATCAACCCACATGTCGATACGTTATGGCTTGCCCAAGACCGTGTAGATGTGTTTCCCGACAATGTAATGTGGAGGTGCGGAAAATGCCGGGGACAAGACGCGGACGATGAATACTACCCTGGATGTTCTGCAGGTTGTCTTTCTACCAGTTCCTATATCACCGGATGCCAAGGTCCCAAGCCCATCCGGAAATTGGCTCTCAACTATTCCGCCTAGGTGGGCCCTCCTAATGAGCACTTTGGCGAGCACGGCGAATTTGATACTGGAACAATGGCAGTTATCGTTGAGCACCACGTTCAAGAAGTGCTGCTCATTATTTCTGAAACCGAAGCCTATGAGGCGGATTGTCCATTCATTACCCCGATTTTTGACACGGACGCACATCCCCGTTACCCTGTAATAGACAAATCAGCTAATTTGCAAGAGATGAAGGCTGGAGAGACGGAGCTGAATGGGCCGACTTGGAGCAAGCATGGGTTGATATTATGACTCGCGGTAAAGCAAAGCGAGCAAAGGATAGGAAAGAGATTCTGAACAGTAAGTCTTGATTCCTACAACTTTCAGAGTATTGCTCATTTTCTTCCTAGCTGGTATCTCTTCGAGAATGATGAATCGCCAATATTGGGCATATGCGGGATCTCTCCGATTGGAAAGTGCCCAGTTTCAAGTTTGTCGAGTTTGGGCAGAACAATGAGCATTGTATCTTCACCCACAATCGATGGCCACGCTTTGCGTCGGGCTTGCCTCCGAACACTGATTCTGATTCTGATTCTGATTCGAGTTCTGAGTCGGGTTCTCACCATTGATTGTAAACTACTCAAGGGGTTTTACGCATGAATGAAAGTGCTTAGTGAACCATTTCCGAGTCTCGACGCTCAAGTTTCTTACTCTGTCACTGTTCCGCGGCACGTGTATAGTCTAGGTTTTCTCCCACTCGTCAGATTCCTTTGAAGGTTACATCTTCCCCTGTGTTTATCTTGCAAGCCAAAGAAACATAATCGGTTAGCTGAGGAGAAAGATGTGGAGCATGAGCTACCAGCATCTCTGCCACATATTCTGTCAATACTCCCCACTTCTCAATTCGAAAGGATGGTTGTGAAAAGGCTTGCTGCCCACCGGCAAGCGCGAACCCCGAAGATTCCAGTACTTTGAGCAACGCAGCAATGGCCTTTTCCGCATCTCGTCGTTCGAAGTAGATTGAAACTAGGCGTTTGTATGGTTCCTGCAATATCATTATAGAAATTTCAACTGGTGGGTTTGTACGCGTAGTTGATGACTTTGAGAATCTGTTCAGCCATACCTGTATCGACTTCTACTGTGTCCAAAGGTCTTTTCAACCCTCTAAGCAAGCCTGTCCTTCTCCACAGCATCTTGTCCGGCATGCTCTGCAAGTCAATATACATTGCGCAATTGCATGGGAAGTCCCAGTTTTCTAGGTTTCCCTGCATTTCAGCATAATGTCTGGTTGGACTGGCGTACCAGAATTTCTGTTCCATATTTGCTGATATGTTGCATGAGGCTCGAATGATCAGCAAGTCAATCTTGAAGTGGCAGTAAAGCAGTTCCATGTGCCACACATTGTGAAGCGTTTAAACAAGAGTCCTGAATAACAGTGAATATGAACTCTGTTTTCACCTGGAGAGGCAGGCCACGTGTGGATCCGGGCCCCAGTATAGAGACTCTTGCTTTGTTGGAAACAGATTCAAAGCTGGAATTTATCACAGAATGGGACCTATCGGCGCAATACCGTATTCCCGAATGACGGCTGCTAACACTTTCCTGTTTGGTAACGCATGCAGCGATCCCTGCCGCGTCTGCATTGCTTGTGCATATTGGCACAGTCTCGCCAGGTTGCTGCACCTGCGGGGTCAAATCAATATCTCTTATCGAGCTGTGCCTTGTTGTGACGACCACATGCAGAGTTCCCGCAGCTGGGAATGAGTTTGTTCTCGTTCTCCGGGTTTCCAAAGATTATTTCCTCTTCATTTTATGTGCGAATTTTGCTCAATTGCTTTGCCAAAATGTCGTTGAAATTTCTCCCCACGGCTATGGCCTTCTTGGCTTCAGTCTGTCTCTTCAATGCGGTCTATGCTGGGAGATTGAGCGATTTTGCTCGTCGACGGGGTTATGGACCCAACTTGAGAAGGAGAGTAATCGAGCAGCCGAGAGACTCGGACAGTCACACCAACTTTCGGTTTCTCAACAAAAATACCCAACGTTAGTAAAGTCGAGCCTGGAAAAATTTGGGATCTGCTCCTACTGACTTCGAGTAGCTTTCCAAGTCAAATCACTTCCGGATATTCCTTTCGACATAGGCGAAATGTACTCCGGCCTTATGCCAATTGATATGCGAAATGCTTCACGAGCACTTTATTTCGTGTTCCAGCCTACTGTTGGAGCTCCAGTCGACGAGATAACAATTTGGCTGAATGGTGGTCCTGGTATGTTCGACAGCTAGATACTCGAAAGTACTAGCAAATCCTGACGGTCGATTGTAGGCTGCAGCTCGCTGGAAGGCTTCTTCCAAGAAAACGGCCGGTTTATTTGGACTTGGGGTCAATATGCTCCTACAATCAACCCGTACTCGTGGGTCAATTTGACCAACGTCCTTTGGTAAGTATCGCAATCTTGCTGCATCTTGCTTGGTCGATTTCAAGGCCTCTTTTGAATAGATTTAATGCCAAGAAGGGTCGAGCAGCCTGTTGGAACCGGATTTTCCATTGGAGATGTCAATGCTACCAGCGAGGAGGACATTGCCGCTGATTTCACCGCTTTCTTCCTCAACTTCCAGAAAACTTTCGGAATCAAAAAGTTCAAAATTTATGTGACTGGAGAAAGTTATGCGGGTCGCTATGTGCCATACATCTCAGCTGCGATGCTAGACCGCGAGGACAAAGACCTCTTTGACCTACATGGTAAGGTTATCTCTGAATATCCGATTGGTCTGTTGCTAATAACCTGTTGCAGGAGCCCTGACATACGACCCTTGCGTACGTATCTTTCTAGACCATTTTAGTTGTTCCCGGATTCACTCTCCTATTTCAATGTCTCAGGGTTGTGGGACATCTTCCGAAGACTTCCGAATTTCAGCACAACTGACTCCATTCGCAGATCGGCTCATACGTGTACGCCCAACAACAAGCTCCAATTGTCCCGTTTATTGCGGAAAATAACAACGTTCTCGGGCTCAATGCCAGCTACCTGGCCCATCTCAAAAACCTCGATGAATCATGCGGCTATGCAGATTTTCGTGACAGATATCTAGCTTTTCCTCCCGCAGGAGTACAACCACCCAAAGACTTCAACTCCACTAGCGATGCAGACTGCGATCTTTGGGATATGGCATACTATGCTGCATATGCGCCCAATCCTTGCTTCAATGTATACGAAATTGGCCCTCAATGCCCTCTGCTCTCAGATCCACTTGGATATCCAACCGACTTGCAATACTCGTATCCTGGTTTACCAATCTACTTCAATCGAACGGATGTGAAGAAAGCCATGCACGCACCATTGGATGTTGAGTGGTTGGAATGCAATGGTCCCGTCTTCATCGGAGACGGAGGACCAGAGTCAGAAGGCGACTTGTCAGCAGATCCTATACAGGCCGTTCTGCCTCGAGTAATCGACGCCACAAATCGCGTCCTGGTTGCTAATGCAGATCTCGACATGGAAATTCTTACAAACGGCACGTTGATGGCTATCCAGAACATGACTTGGGGAGGCAAACTCGGATTTCAAACAGCCCCAAGTACGCCAATCGTTATTACTTTACCTGATCTGCAGTATGAGGCATTGTTTGATTCGAATGGTTTTGGAGGAATTGATAACCCGCAGGGTACTATGGGGGTTCAGCATTATGAGCGGGGGCTGATGTGGGCTGAGACTTATCTTTCGGGTCACATGCAACCGCAGTTTCAACCAAGAAGCAGTTACCGGCATCTACAATGGCTGTTGGGACATATTGAGACTCTGTAAGAAGGCCTGCAGGATAAGAGCGGTAGAAGTGCTTGTATAAACCGAACCCCTCCACTGGCCACTTCCATTGGGAAAGTGCGACTGGACTGGACTAGGAAATGAATCAAAACCTGGCCATGACCAGCACTGCAACGAAAGACAAAATGAAATAGATCGAAGGTCTTAGATGTGAGAGATGAAGGAAGCTCTGAAACCAGCAAATAAAATAGAGCTTTCTGGAAACATGCCATTCATGGAGTGTTGAGGCAACCTGGCAGCATCTTCTCCGTATGACTCTTCATGAACATAATTTAACTTAGAAGATGCTAAAGCCTAAAGGAAGAGCAAGGTCTCTCAAACCGAATCTCCAAACGAGGCAAGTGGGGCAGTCACGTGTAACGTGCGAGACGCGCTTTTCCGGCGCGTCGAAACGCGTCGAACTTCAATTCTCTCAGCGACAACCACAGGCCATGACTGAGAATGTTCAAGCCATTCAAACCGCCGCTCCTCAAGAGTGTTGCTAAACCGAAGGCCATAGTCATCGAATCGTCGGACGACGAGGACGAAATCCAGGCTCGGCCAGCGAAAAAACGAAAGTTGCTCTATGTCGACATCGACAAAGTCGAGGACAGTCCGCCGAGGAAGAGCTCGTCTGCCGTTCATGCTCCAAGGAAGCCATTGCTTCCTGTGAAGAATCCTGTGGAGACGAAGCAATCGGCGAATGATGAAGCGGAGGGACTCGAGGGTTTTTACAACGTGTTATGGTTTGAGACATTCTCGACGTTTGGGTGAGTGAAGGCTGACTAGACATTGCAGGCGCAAATTTACGACGAAGAAGCATAAAACATGGGATGGAGATGGAATTCTGTCGGTATACGGTGGTTATGCCCACCTCCAGGACATATCAGGGAAGGAGATGGGAAGATGCATGTACAAAGACCCTCTGCTACCAGGAAGCACATTGAGCATCGGCGGGAAAGATGTCGAGGTTGATTCAAGTATCAGCAAGGCAGACTTTCTGGCCGTCGACCATTCTTAAAGACTCAATCAAAGCGTACCCCAAGCAACGGAAGCAGCAGCAGTCCAGCGCCAGCTCCGAAAGTCCCCGTCACCATCAACAAGTCCAAACCTCTGTTTAGCTCCAAGAAGAAGGCTGATTCAGATATCAATGAGATTCCTGCGAAGAGCTTCTACGCAAACAGTACGGCTATGAAGGGGAAGTTCAAGAATCCACTTCTCTCAACCACTATCATGCCGCAGAAGAAGGATGGTGGCGCGACTCCTCGCCACGACCCGAATGCTCCAAACGCGCTGGTTATGAAAAGGCCCAAGTTCTGTCCTAAAGGCAAGGAAATTGTCGACGTTGTTCTGGATCCTTTCCTTGGTCAACATTTACGAGAGCATCAACGCGAAGGTGTCAAGTTCCTATATGAATGCGTGATGGGCATGCGAGGCTTCAATGGCCAGGGTGCCGTTCTGGCTGACGAAATGGGCTTGGGTAAGACTCTGCAGACAATCGCCTTGATATGGACGCTACTGAAGCAAAATCCAATCCACGGAACTGAGGGAGTGATCAAAAAGGCTTTGATCGTCTGTCCTGTCACGCTGATCGTTAATTGGAAGAAGGAATTTCAGAAGTGGCTAGGCAATGAAAGAATTGGAGTTCTTGTGGCAGACGACAAGAAAATGAAGATGACGGATTTTACACACGGCAGGAGCTACAGTGTAATGATTATTGGCTATGAAAAGCTGCGATCAGTTCAAGATGAGTTGAAGAAGGGAGGCGGGATCGACATTGTGGTTGCAGACGAAGGACATCGGCTGAAAACAGCAACCAACAAATCCGCCCAGGCTATTCGTGCACTAAATACGGACATGCGAGTCATCTTATCCGGTACGCCAATCCAGAATGATCTCTCTGAATTCTTTGAAATGGTGGACTTTGTCAATCCAGGTCTGCTTGGAAAATATAACACGTTCAAGAAGGAGTTCGAAGGGCCGATTGTGAAGAGCAGACAGCCCGGAGCTTTGGAGAGAGACGTTGAGAAGGGAGTCGCACGGGGCGAAGAGTTATCATCCTTAACAAAGATGTTCATCTTACGACGAACTGCCGAGATTCTATCGAAATACCTACCACCAAAGACCGAATACGTGCTTTTTTGCAACCCAACACAAGCTCAAGTACAGGTTTATGACCACGTTCTGAAATCACCATTCTTTGGAAAGGTTATCGGTAGCCCCGAAGCATCACTTCAACTCATCACGATGCTCAAGAAGATCTGCAATGCTCCAAGTTTACTGGCGAAGAAAGACAAGGTCATTCCTAGTGATTCCGGGGCAGGTCAACTTATGGAAGTCATCCCAACCGAGCTTCTTCGTAAGGCGCCTATTATAGCCAGCAGCAAATTCAGAGTCCTGGATCGGATGCTCAAATACCTGTCCACGAACACAAAAGAGAAGATTGTCATCGTGTCAAATTATACAGCTACCCTTGATCTTCTCGGCCAGCATCTTGCATCTCTATCTTTAACGTTCCTTCGACTCGATGGTAGCACGCCAGCTGCAACACGCCAGGATCTTGTCGACACTTTCAACAAGACTTCTGCGTCCAAGAACTTTGCTTTCCTCCTTTCTGCCAAGTCCGGCGGTGCAGGAATCAATCTAATTGGTGCTTCGCGCCTTGTATTATTCGACGTTGACTGGAATCCAGCGATAGACTTACAAGCGATGGCGCGAATTCATCGAGATGGTCAAAAGAAGCCCGTTAAAATCTATCGATTCTTGATGGCTGGTGGTATGGATGAGAAGATCTACCAGCGGCAAGTCACAAAGCTGGGACTGGCAGACAGTGTCGTCGACGGCAAAAAGAACGAGTCAAGTTTCTCACCTGAGGAGCTAAGAGACCTTTTTAGGCTAGAAGTAAATCCTGGATGCCAAACTCACGATCTCCTCGGCTGCGACTGTAAGGGACTAGGTGCGGACCCGCACCCACCGGAAGTGCGAGATATTAAAGACAGTGAGGACGAGGAGGATAGCGATGACGATTTGCCCTTAAACCCTGGCAATAGGATGGTGCTAGGAACCAAAGCGAATGTCGCGGCCATTGAACGCAAAAATCTTGCAAAAGAAAAGCGACTGAAGAAAGCGAAGGGTAAAATGCAGGCTTTGATGCATTACAGGCACATCGATACTGCGATCTTTAGAGGAGAGACGGAAGATGTGTTTGGTTATGATACCGACGAGATTGCCGATGTGAAGAAGGAGCTTGATGATGATGTGCTAGTTAGTATACTGGAGGAAGAAAGCTGCAAGGTTGGCTTTATATTTGCTAAGAAGGGATAGAAAGGCTTAAAGTTGGCTGGAGTTACATTACAAAGGTGTTTGGGAGCGCAGATGAATGAGATCATGGCTGATGGCGCAAAAATATGATTTGCATATGTTGCTCGAAAAAGATATTAGATGATAGATGAAGCTATAGCAAGATAATACACATATATTACATCACCTCCAGCTGGCCTCGGGTGCGGACTCCGGAGGAGAAATCAATGCCCGGAAGGGAGCCGCGATCAGTGTTCAGAGATAGCTATTAATAATTTCGAAAGTTAGACAGAGAACCTACTTCGTGAAAAACGGGTTTGAGAATAGACCAATATAGCCAAATCAGACCATTGAAATTAGACTTCTAAATTCTAAGATATAGACGCTCTTGGAGGATATGTGTCTTTAACGGAAACTAAGAAAGCTTTTAAAGCAAGTCTGAGTTGAGAGTCATGGTTTTCTAGTCTATGAAATCTGACATTCTATTCGCTTCTCCGTTCAGATTTCAAGTCGAGCTGGCTGCGTGATTGGTGAAGCGACACTCTACACTAGGTACCAATGCTTTCTCTTGCGCTTTTGTCCAGCGTTACATATATAGCCAAAACAATTATTTAAACCGACCGATCATAAAAGTCGCATTTTCAATGTCTCACACCGCGTAGCACATTCAAAATCGTCCCAAATTACAGTGCTGCGGTAATATTTGGTCTCGGTGGTTCCTGGTGGTTCCATTTAGGTGGCATGAGCCGAACACGGTTTAGCCCCACCAAAACGGACCCCGGTCAAGATTATCTGAGAGAAGCCACCTCGCCTCGATGTTGAACTTCTCGAATGTCTGACTTCTTTTAAACTACCTACCAACCTTCCCCCCATTTGGTCTGGCTGCGCATCACGGTCTTTATCCTCCCGGTCTATTCGGATTAAAATACCAGCTTGCGCGCGCGCAAGCATCTCCCCAGTGCAGGTCTTCACGGCCACAAACCACCAAGATGAGTGGAACAGATTACTCCTACGATGAACAGGTACGTTTCTCCTCCGCAGATCCAAATTCAGGCGCTGACATTTTTAGGGGCAATTCTTCCCCGTCTTCATCGCCACTGTCGTTGGCCTCGTCACAATCCCATTAACATACAGTGTTCTCAAGCCCAGTTCAGACCCCGGAGCCACGGCGCCTCGAATAAAGACGGACTACAGACCTGAGCATGCGGATTTGATCGATATCCAAAGGAAAGCACAGAAGAAGAAGGAGCGGAAGCTAAAGCGCATAATTACTGTCATTGCAGGATGGGCAACCATGGCCTTCATGGCTTATTTGATTTATGTTACGGCGCGAACAGTACCCAAGCTATGGAACCCTTACGACATCCTGGGAATATCAGATGTGCGTATGTCCATGTCAAGTTCTGGGAGTTAATAGCTGACAGTAGAATAGTCTGCCACCGAAAAGGAAATCAAATCACATTACAAACGGATGTCCCTAAAATTCCATCCTGACAAGGTCAGGCCAGACGCTTCGAAGAACCAGACTATCGAATCCCTAAATGACTATTTCGTCGAGCTTACCAAAGCCTACAAAGCGCTGACCGACGAAGAGATCCGGAATAACTACATTCAGTTCGGCCATCCCGACGGCAAGCAAAGCTTCAGCATCGGAATCGCGCTGCCCAAATTCATTGTGACCGACGGTAATGGAAAATACGTTATTCTGGTATATGCGGCCTTGCTGGGTGTTTTGCTGCCATATCTGGTTGGAAGCTGGTGGTACGGAACGCAACGAATGTCGAAGGAGAAAGTCCTGATTGAGAGCGCCAACAACCTGTTTCGGGAGTACGAGGAAGGCATTCAGGAGGGAGGCATCGTTAGCGCTTTGAGCACTGGTCTAGAATTTCAAAAGGCTTTGAAAGGCGACAAGGCCGAGTCTGGATTGGGAAAACTCGAATCGAGAATTCTTGCCGAAGGCGTCTCCAGCCCACTTGCTGGCGGCTTATCTGTCAAGGACCGGACAGTATTGGAGGATCTGGACGGTGGTGCCCAACGAAAGGCACTTGGACTCCTATGGGCCTACTTCGGACGTGTGGAGCTTGATGACCCAGCTCTCAACCAAGCAAAGTTTGAGGTTGCGCCAATTGCGCATGCTCTAAACACCTCTTTCACGGCAATTGCTCTTGCTTTCGGCACTACAGCGCCTATCCTCTCATCCTACCTCACTTGTCAAAATCTTTTGCAAGCCTTACCTCCCGGCGCTTCGCCACTCTTACAACTCCCCTCCATTACTCCAGCTATCGCCAAAGCTATCGAGGGTGATTCGAGAACTCACTTGAGCTTGCAATATTACATGGGGCTTCCAGAAGCTTACCGAAAGAAGCTCTCCGTAGGAAAAGGTCTTTTGACTGAAGTTGAATATCAGACTGCAATGAGCGTGGCCAAGCAATTACCACGTCTTCAAGTCGAGAAGGCTTTCTTCAAAGTCACCGGGGAGAAATTTATCATCCCAAGCTCCCTGGTATCTCTAGTTGTCAAGGGCAGATTTATTCCCCCTGGAAGCCAAAATGTTCCCGAAGTCAACGAGCTTGATTTGGAGGACGTAGATCCGGATGAGGATGATCTGGACGCTATTCTGGGACGTAAGAAGAAGGCCGTGAAAGGAGAAAAGGCTCCCGAAGAGGACAAGATTGTCCAACCACCACTTGCATTTGCCCCCTATTTCGCTCGCGATTACTCTCCCCGATGGCACGTGTTCCTCACGGACAGCAAGCAAGGCAAGATTGCTGTCCCTCCATTTACCTTCACAACTTTCGACAAGCCGATCTACGACGAGAGTGGAAAGCCAACTTTCAACATGCAGACACTGAAGGCACAATTCCAGGCACCACCACAAGCTGGCCACTATACCTTTGTCATGCACCTGATTTGCGACTCGTATGTTGGATTTGATACCAAGATGGAGGTTACATTGATCGTCGACGAGCCCAGCAAAGCAGAGGAAATCGAAGCAGAGGATGACATCTCCGAGCCCGACGAAGGTATGTACCCGCAACCCCCCTCCGAAACCCCACCATACTAACAACCCCCCCAGATTCCTTAGCAGGCCAAATGCACGCACTAAAGACCGGCGCGCGCCGCCAGCTAAGAAGAAGAAGAAGCAAGCAGAAGAGTCCAGTGACGAGGAGAGCAACACAGAAGAAGAGGCTGACGATACGAGCGATACCAATACCGACACGGACGAGGAATAATTAACTATCACTTTACTGCTGGGCTTGTAACATAGGGGCATTTGGGCTGGCGTTTTATACACACAGATTTGTGCTTGCTGGTTTTTGAATCACAGCCGCCAGGGCTGGCGTAGGGAGAAAAAGTGTTCATTTTGATGAAACTCATATTACCCTGAGTGCTTGCATTGTGAAATTCTGGCGTGAATGTCCTGGCAAGAGAATATTCTTCGCTTTAGAAATGTCCGCATGAGAGTGTTTAAATGTGCCACAAGTAATGGAACATTTTCAAAGTCCCAAAAGCAAACCAATTACTGACTTTCAATATGGAAAGGTCAACAGTACAGTGAGCAATGCCACATGCTATTAAACCACAATATATTTCTTCCCGGTCCCGGCGGTCACTTGCTCTTATACAAACCACCTAAAC
>QGMK01000339.1:0-27920 GCA_007825345.1 Lachnellula suecica
AGGTTAGAGTGTTGGAGGGCTTGGGTGTGATGGCTGGGGCGGTCATTATGGCGGGATGGGGAGGTATTTGGGATGAGGGTTTGTGTGAGCGGTCGGCGATGGCAGCTAGATATGCCAGGTTGGATTGGAGTCGGCGCATGCATCTATCAGTTGTAAGCTTGGTATACATATCAAGAGTCCGGAAGCAGCATACTCGACATATTCCTTGCCTTGTGCAGCTTTCGTTTTTTCAGTCTTCTCCTTCTCCACCCTATCCTTCTCCCCACCGTCCGGCGAAGAAGTGCTCTCTTTCGTTTCCTCCTTCTTGGCTTCCGCCTGGCTGGCCTGTATGCTGACGGCTTCCATGAGTAAAACTCTGTTGATATCCAGCAGCAATGATACCCTGTCTTTCTCCCTCACCTCCGATCCCGGGCTAAGCGGGGAGGCTATACTAGACCCCGCATTTCCACCCTGCGACCCCGGCGGAAAATTCGGCGTCTGTGGTGTAATGATCGTCCCGCCGTGAGACTGTTGCGTATTATTTGGGGTCTGGAGGTGTGCCGGGTTTGGGCCCTGGGGTGTGGAGAACTGTGACTGTGAGGCATTTGGAGGAGTATTGTGTGGAACGCCGCCGAAAGGGGAAGCTCTTGGCCCGGAGGAGGTGGGTGTCGAAACGTTTGGAGGAGGTTGCATGCGCTGGACCTGGTGCTGCTGCGGGTGGTTCATGTTCTGGGCGTTCATTGGGAAGGACGGCGCGCCGGACGAGGTGGGCATGAAATTCGGCGGCAGATTGGAGGAGGACGATGTCGGTATACTTGCTCCGTAGGGTGAGCTAGAGTAGGGAGTCTGATATGCAGGGACTGCTTATAAGAGACATGTCAGCGCTGTTTGCTAGCACGAACGAGCTGTTGGCAATCAAGGACGGCAGGGAGAGGAACAACTTGGATAGCCGGCCATGCTGTCATCGAAACCCAAACTTGACCAAGGGCTGCTTGATGCAGCTGCAAATGCAAATGCAGAAGACTAGCCTAGCTGCTGCTTCTTTGAGCCTCCTGGGGCGAGCTCACGGCAGGAACAAGCGTGGACTCGGGGAAGAGAAGGGCGCGCGCCGTATGTGGCAAGATCGTTGATTGCGGATGAGACAGAGGGAAGATCTGGGTCTGGGAGAGAAGGAAAGCTGTGTGTGCAACATACCGTGGCTGCCCCCCATATGCGGTATACCGCTGTTCGGCATCATGCCCATCCCACCTGCATTCCCCCCCATGCCGGGGCCAGGCGCGCCGCCGCCATAAGGCGACTGGTGAGGCTGCCCTTGCACAGCGTACTGCTGCTGCTGTTGTTGTTGCTGCTGAGGGTTGTACATCATCTGCTGAGGCGGCTGTCCGGGACCAGGTTGCTGGTGGTGGGGGTTGAGGTGTGGAGGAGGAGCGCCATTATTGGGATTGAAGGCGCCGGGCGTCCCGGGGCCAGGGCCGTAGCCATAGGAGGGATTGTACATGGTAGGTAGGTACAGCTTAGTATAGATAGGCCAGGCTTTTAGATGTTACAGCAGAGGCGATAGCGATAGGCCGGCGGGCATGGCTCGTACGCCGTATTAGGAACGTGCGATTAGAGTAGGAAGGATCGATCGGAGAGGGGGGTGGGCTGGGCGAGCTTTCCGCTGCGAGTGCTGGCTGGGGCTGGGACTGGGGAAAGATGCAGATGCAGATGCAGCAGCGGCGGTCTTCCAAGCGACGTTTGGGTTGTGTTGGGCTGGCGGAACTCGCTGGGCTGGGATGGATGGCTACGTGCAGTGGCGCAAGGCAGCAGGCGAACAAAAGAACTGGGACGGACCGGGGTGCAGCCGGGATGTGAGGTTATTTTGTGATATTTCGTCCAGATTCGTGCCACTTGACTCTTGAGACCAGCTCGGAGCGATGTTGCATCGGGAGCGCGAAGAAGCCTTTTCGTAGGGTTTAGATGCATCACCAAGCGAGCCGAGCGCATTGTCGAGCAGGATCGGGACAAGACAGACACCACGCTAAGCCCTTCAAGTGGATGGATGTCAGCTACTACTCATGCACAACATGCGCCGAATCAATGTTCTTTTGGTTGATTGACATGGGATGGTGATGACGAGGACAGAGTGGGGGTGGGGAGCACGAGTAGGTTGCATTTTGAGTTATTGGCTGTGCTCTGATATTGGACTGTGGCTGTTTATTAAGAGTAAGCTGAGGTTTGAAACATTTAC
The DNA here is from genome assembly GCA_007825345.1 of Lachnellula suecica. Taxonomy (NCBI): domain Eukaryota; kingdom Fungi; phylum Ascomycota; class Leotiomycetes; order Helotiales; family Lachnaceae; genus Lachnellula; species Lachnellula suecica. Next base: position 2,210 of record QGMK01000339.1, read on the forward strand.
AGACCATCAAATGCAGCTATGTCCGGCTGCTATGACTTCAAAGGCAACCCAAACATTATATATTATCTCCCCCTAATAATACGTAGCATATGTACTATTCCCATTCACCAAATTAACAAACTCATGCGCAATAGCCTGATCCGTCTTCTCCGACGGATGCAAATCATCAAACCACATATAATGATCCAAGCTCAGCGCCGACTGCGTACAATTCCCCGCGGCATCACACATATTATACGGCGCCGTCACATTGACCGGGCTCGTCAGATACTGCTCCGGGTTGTTATACACATCCGTCAGCAGACTGTGCACATCGTAGACAGCCATCTTGGCGCCGGGGTATCGCTTCGCGATCAGCATTTCGAAGGGGGTACGATAGGCGAAGACGCTGTTGACGAGCTGTGTGTATTCTTTCATTTTGTAGCTGATTTCGGTGAGGTTGTATTGGGACTGGGGCTTCTGTTAGAGAGATTGCGAAATGGGAGCGGAAATGTTTACCTTGTTGGGCCAGTATTGGCTTACAGAAACCCCTCCAGCGCCAGGCACACCATACAACGGCGACAATTGCAGCGGCGCCGTGTTCATCAGTACAAAGTATCTTCCACCCGCCTTGTAGATGGCGTCGAACTTGTTGTAGATGCAATCGATGTAGTCCGGGATGAGCGTACTGTGCAAACTGCTATCCGTGATAAATGCATTGACACCAAGATCATTCGTGCCAATCCACATCGAGTAAACAGTATTATCCGCTCCTCGATCCGTATATAGCGTGTTGCTCTTCGTGGTCGCATTGATATAACTGATATCATCCTCAAAAGCACCAATCTCATACACCACATCCGGGAACGGCCCAACGACAGAAGACAAGACCCGGTATATGATATCATTATCACACACCGCGCCCGCAACAGCGTAATCGTACAGCATGGCACCGGTATAGTCCGCAACCCATCGGTCCCAGGTTACTCCACCGCCCGCTGTGTCGTTGCTGAATGGGGTGAGTTGGCCCGGTGGCGGGGCGGTGCCATTGTGGGCGATGAAATAGCTGAGTCGGCTTTCGTCTGTATAACTGCAAGAAACGAATTAATGCCTGACTTTTTCCAGTGAAAGAACATCTTACCTGTCTCCAAACGCAACCAAATTCTTGAAATCCGTTACCCACGGCCCTGCCTTCACAACAACCGCACTCGCAGCAATCAACAAGCTCAAAGAACCCCTCATTTTGAACGAAAACCAAGCAACTTCAATTGACCTCCGCGCAAGAAAACGCCAAGAAGAGGAATAGGACTTACCTTTATACTTTACCTCCCGTCACCAAACGTAAAAAAATCTCCAAACCCGCCATGAGTTCTTCCGGATCTCCATACGAACAGACGAGGGGCGGGCGAGCTAAACCAAGCTTTTGGAAGCTCTTTTACCCCGCCTCAACCAGGTACGCGAATAGGAAGACGCCGGCTGAAGTCAGAAAATGCGCTACTCGCCCGCATCGCGTCTGCATGTACACTTCCGAGAGGGGAAATGAGAATAATATGGCGGGGGAGTGCTAGAGTAGGCGGTGATTATGCTTCCGTCAGTGGCCGCGATCATGCGAGATGAGCTTCGGGGAGGTGGAAGGAAGAAAGCTTGATTTTGGAGGGGGAAAGTTCAGGCTAAAGATATGGAGATCTGCGTTTGAGGCAGGTGAGGTTGCCGTAGAGGCATGTGACGTCTACTGGGACAGGTCACATGATGGTAGGGATATTTTGGCGCGTGAAGTTTGTTGACGTCCTTTCTTCGTTCCTTCACCGCGTTGTGCGCTTTTATCAACACGTCTCTCCAGTCTTGTTGCTCCTGCCCCTTAGCTTTACTATAATTTTAATAGTTATTGTTTTCGTGTTGCTTCTATCAGTGAAATTTACGTTGGGTATCTCTCCTATTTTGATTTTGCAATTGGACCACCAGTGTGGCAGTTGTCGTCCGATGTAGAAGGCTCGATACGATGAAAAGAACAGCAGACTCATATTCAATGCTGGCGAGGATGCTTCGGTATCAAATGTGTACGCGCAAGCTCCCACCAGCTCCCGCCAACATGGAATTGAATGTGGAGTAGTGTGTGGGAAGCAACATATTTCATAGCTTTGGGGATTGAAACGGAAAATTTTTCCAGGACATCGCAAGACTTCTTTCTTTACTGCTATAGTTTACAGATGATCTTCCATTCCCATTCCAAGCCCATTGCTACTACGCCCCCTCACAGAATGGTAGTGCTCCTCCGCGAATTTGCCTCCCAAGAGGAGTGCAGCGAATCCGCGTTGGAAATCCTCAGGTAGGTCACATCAGAAATCATTTTGTTGATTATTGACACAGTTTAGGCATGATGTTCAGAACAATGGTGACGTTTCTGCGGGGCCTGTATACCGTCAAGAGCGGTTGTACTGCTTCAGGATGCTCCTCAAAGGCCCCTGCGAATGCGCTATTTGTGCCCTACAATTCCGCCCCCAAATGCATCAAGGCCTAAACGTGTATACCTACGCATCAGTTCTGTCCAACAGCGAAGCTCGCGAGAAGGCTGCGAGCTTGGTCGAACAGGCTCATGCAAACTTAAAGTATCTTCGAGAACAATGCGACGCAAATGGACACACGATTATAAAGAGGTGGAAGAAGAAAAGTAACGAAAAGCGCAATGTGTTGCTTCTGGAAGTTGATCCTTCTATGTATCCATACCAGTGGTCCGATATGCGGTTTCTTGCGGAATACGGAAATAGACCAGATCATTTGGAAGCCCTTAACTCTGGACTCAACACTGTCGAAGACCCAGACAATACCGAAGGCCATGCACGGCGAGCGTTTCGCGACGTCTGTTTGCTGCCCTACGTCAACCTCGAATCTCTAAAGAACGATCCGGCAAAGCTACTGAGCTTATTATATAACCGTGTCAAATACCCACCAGAAAAGTGGGCCTCGTTCGATAACTGGCTACTTGAAAAGCAGTGGCATATGGGATCACTACCAACACCATACAACAAGAATTGCATTATTATGTATGGCCCCAGCTACGGAAAGCTCACCCCTTGGCAAAGTGGACTGGCCTACGCCTGGGACATCATCGGGTTTCCGAGGGCCATTCTTGTTCTAGAAGCTCAGATGAAGCTCTCGAGCTTCTTAAAGTCCATCGTCGAAAGACTCGTTCAAGGTTCAGATGAAAAAAACGACACTGGCGCTTTTAGGAATGCCCTGGAGCTTGGACTAAAGAAACCAACAGACAAATCCAGCTGTGTCGAATTTGCTTCGACTTTCATCAACCAGCCGTTCTCATCACCTCCTGCCTTTGATATAAAATCACTACTAGACATCGCAGAATCACAGATCAATCTTCACGCTGATCATTTATGGCTCCTGCAAACCGACCCATTGTCATTTCGTCGGTACGCCGCCCTAGTGGTGGACGGTTCGCATCAGGACAATCTTCCCATTCAGCAACAATATTCTCTAGTAGCAACAACCTTGATCAACGATGCGTTCAAGTCTCAAATATGGGAGGAGATTGTGCAAGAAATCCAGAAAATTCACATTCTTGCTGTCAGGTTCAGAGATAGCATCTACCCCGGATTTCCACTTCCTTTTACTTATGCGCTATCATTGGGCTGTCTTGAGGCGCTGCTAGTGAATGTCATTTGGCGTCTGGCAAAGCATACTCAAAGGCTTCTTCCTGTCCGCCCTGGGTTCCGTGACAACTATGTTATCCGATATAGCCCGCCATCAGAGAGAGCATCATTTATCCCTGCAAGGAAGGGAACCTCCCATCCAATCCGACGGTACACTGAAGATCCTTTGGACTTTTGTCTGAATACCATAGCCAGCACGCTGCAAATTCAACCGAAAGACTTTAGAGATATGGGGTCCCAACATGTGTATATTGAGCCTTCCGAGCTATTTGGCATGCTTGACGACATTATCTCAAAATCCGAAAAGAAGCACGATATCTCCAGGCTTGACGAAATTCTTTACAGGTGCTACTCCGATCTGTCGGCTTTATACCAGATGCTTAGAATGGTACGATTGCATCAACCTCGCGTGCCTGTCTTTGCACTTGAAGATGCCGTGAAGACCGAGGGGGGTAAAGCATGGCGGTCTTGTCGAGCAGGCTGGGGGCAAGGTGGATGCGGAATAGTCGATGAAACGATTGCAACGAAGCTGCGTAAAACATCGGCCCATCTTGTGGGAGAGTTTTTGAAGACGGCAAAACCGGCTGGTGCCAAGGCAAGTCAAAAATGGCTCGATCAAGACCAGATCCAACAAGAAGCGTGCAGGTATGTTTACTTGAGCGTTTTATTTCTCTAATGCTTCGATTCGGAAATACCCGCGACTTCGGCTTTCCCAAATTTTCGGCTGCCTCAAAACAAACAACTCTCCCCCCCCAGGCCTAGTCGTTTGGTGGAGAAACACTAACCTCGAGGATTTCCAGTCAGCTATGGGCCCAAATGCGAAATCGGCAACGACAAACCCTCGAAAGCCTCGGCATTGGAGAGGACGACATAAAAGCCGATCTCGAGCTCTTATCCGCCGACCTTGCTCCCGAGCATCTCTCCGAAGTCCAAAAGGAGCGCAATCAAATCCTCACCAGAATCGCAGAAAATGAACTTCGAAAGGCGACCAAGGTACCCAGTTCAGGATCAGGTATCCAGACGCAATGGGGCTTAATTGCTGAAGAGTCCTCGTCGGCAACAGCTCCTAAAGTCAAAGTCAAGACTCATTCCGACAGCCCTGTTGGGCAAAGTCTGGAGGACTTGACCATTGCGAGCGAGGATGACGAGATTCCCCGGATCAAGGTCGCTGTTAGCAAGCGCACTCTGCAAAGCTTGCAAGCACTTTTCCCGAACCCAAATTTCGAAGAGCGCACCAAAAGCGTTGATGTATGTTATTACCCCCCACCCGCCTCTCACAAAATTCAAAAACTTCCCAAAACTACCCACTCCTCTTCAAACATCTCAGGCGTTTCAATAAATAGCGAATGCTAATACTTCTTACATCCAAATCGTGCTAGCTAAATGATACTAACTTCTCGTAAAGTGGGCCTCCTTCGTCCACGCCATGGCTGAAGTAGGCTTCGCTGCAAAACAGACTGACGGCTCCGTATACTCCTTTGAACCGACCCAGGCGTGCAAGTGGTATGGGAAGAGCAAGATTCTGTTCCATAGGCCGCATCCGGAGCCAAAGTACGACGCTTGGAGATTATTGGGGATGGGGAAGCGGATGAGGAAGAATTTCGATTGGGAGGCGGATACGTTTGAATTGGCGAAGAAGTCGGGGTGATGTACTTGACTGCGACCGTTAGTGTTATAGGTGTTGGGACTTTGCTATGGGGTGGCTTGGAGCCTGAGATTAATGGAATTTCTAGAGTACAGATGATTTCGCTAGCCGTTCTTAGAGGTAGGCGCAGCAAACAGTTTTTTTATATCTTGAAAGTAGCTTCAGCAAGCTGAAACGGCAAGGTCCGTTAAACCCCCAGAGACTTGTTATGCTTAGCTTCGTACTCTTCCAACTGTTCAATTATGCCCTTTTGTACATCCGTTAGTTCACCCTTCTCGGCATTTGCCCTTATTTGCGGCATCCGCCTCGCGAACATCTCTTCCTCAGTCTCATGCCTGTCTCGCAACCAGCTGCAATTCCGCGGAGGAGGCCTTGCCGTTCGGATCGACGTCGAAGAGTCCCAGATGACCCCGATGTCGATACGATCAAATTACGTGCGAAAATGACGGGTTGCGCCAGGAGGTAGTGCACCCATGGATGCAATTTTGTTTGTAAAATCCGAATCACCTAAGCTAGCGGGTTCAAGTAGTAATCTTGAATATAACATTAAGTTTCTTCCACTGGAAGTTGCTTCTTAGCCTGCGCCCAAATGCTTTCGATCAACAGCGCATGCTTGGGAGACCTGACAGCAATGTCACACTCAAAGGGCTGTGGAATACACATCCAACCAGGCACCAAAGCATCCACAGCTTCTACCTCATGACCATCTATCCGTTTCTTTCTTACGTCAAACCCCCATAAGATGCGACTGATGTTCAAGTACAGAGATTTCTCTGCAAGGTGAACACCTGGACATACTCGTCGTCCAGCACCGTACGATACATGGTCTCGTTTGTTGGGATCGGCTGCGTTTATGTATGCTGCTGCAGGCTCGTCGTACCCTAGGTAGCGCTCGGGCTTGAATTCGTACGGCGCTTCCCAGCGTTCGGAGTCATAGTTGATTGCCCTAGAAGTTTAGAATCAAATTTCATACTTTTGGAGCGAGGTCACTCACCACCAATTTAGCATCACCAGCGATCCTTTGGGGATGAACATTCCTTGATACCAATCATCTTCAGTAGCGCTATGTTGCATCCCAATTTTGTTCGGAGGCCTAATTCTCAAAAGCTCTTTGATAATTGCCCTGATATACGGCAAATTCTTCTCGTCATCCCAAGTGGGATACCGATCTGGTCCTACCACTCGATCAAGTTCTTCTTGGGCTTGTTCTACTATCTCAGGGTGCGCAGTTGCAAACAGTAAGAAAGAGTTCAAGAAAGCGGACGTGGTTTCCGACCCGGCTTCCACCAGGCCCCCGCACTGATACGCCGCGTGAAGGGTGTCGATCCCCTGTTTTCCCGGATCACTCTCGTAGAAGTCTTTGCAAAAACATTGTTTCGCCGTTCCGTCCTTGATTTCTTTCTTCAAGTCCTCCCAAAGTCCCAAATAAATTGGTGCATCATGCTCGTGACATTGCCTGCCAAAGTCCCTCCAATTCCCAAATAGCCATTGAGGAAGATGTTGCACGGAGGGAAACGTATCCACCATCCACATTCCGGGACTTGCGTAGTTCTGCATGTTGTTGACTACTTTGTATACTTTTTTTGCCAGCTGGTTATCCCAGCTGGAGATCCTGTGGCCGTAAGTGACGGTTATTATAACACTTGCCGAGTAACGTCGATTGTGGTCATAAAAATGCTCGGGATCATGCAGCAAATCGAATAAAAGCTGTTTAGACTCCAAATCCTGGACGGGTTGGTAGTTTGTCGTCTGCGTAATATTCAACAATGCGTGAGATATCTTACGCACTGTGCGATACCTCGAATCACCGTACGGCATGAACAGTTGCCGTCGCCCAGCCGATGCTACATCACCGGCTAATGGCGTGGGCGGCCTCGACGAGTAGATGGCCGATCTCTTGTCCATCAGCTCCTTCACTGCTTTTGGGGAGGACAGCCAGATGCAATCAGTTCCACCGACTTTTGTATGAAATATTTCGCCATATTGTTTCGTCCAGGCCAAGGCCTTCTCTCGCATCTGCTCTGGAGCTGCAAGGTCGAAGAAGTTGCCTACAAATGGCAATCCACGTGGACCCGGTGGCAAGTGTCGCCTTCGAGAGTCTTTGAGGACATTTGGGGTTGTCCATAGGTAGAAAAGGAGAAGTGTTATCGGAAATGCTAGAAAGCTTCCCAGGACTACTTGCCAGCGGGAGAGGTGTTGCAAGCTGGAGATGATCGCTGACGCCATGAGCTTCAAACAAAAATATAGAGATCCGACAAATCGATTATACTTTTCATAAGAACGTCGTCATATTAGTGAGCTCGGTCAGCTTCAGAACTCCTTACTCACTGTTTGCCAAGTGAGGTTGGGGAAGATCTACGTACACTCGGAAACGGAGAGTCTAAAAATGCCGAACCTTAATACCCCGCCCCCGCATACTGTAACTTAATATGGTAAGGGACAAGCATCTTCAGGCCCCACATAGCATACCGTGGAGTGCATATTTACCAGACTTCATGTTTAGTAGAAGCAAGATGCTGTCAATAATGAAAACCATGAAGCCCCACAAGTAAGCTTATGTTGGTTCGTCGAACTTCACGTTGTTTCGAGTGTGTCAGCAGGATGTTGGCCATGTTTCTTAAATTTCCCCTCTCAGCTCAAAACACAGCCCATATCACTCTTTGTATTTCTTTACTTTCTTACTTGTCCGGAACCAAAAATCAAGGATAATTAGGTATGGGTGTCAACATGAGGGTTTTGGAAGACACATCAACCGGTTCAAGGGTCGCGTTGGCAGTGTTGGCAATCATCCTCGTACAGAGAATTGTGTCAAATTACCTTTGGAACAAGAAATATAAACTGCCACCGCGGATCCCCGGAATTCCAATACTTGGAAACACCTTTCAAGTGCCTCCAAGAGCCGGTGGCCTATGGGCTCGCGAAAAGGCCCAAGAATATGGAGAAATGTAAACATTTACCTGATTCTCCTCTGAAAAGTCTCCAGAGTTCTGACTATTTGAAGGTTTACATGTACGTTCGGGGTCAATACTTGGGTATTCCTCAACTCGTCGAGAGTAGTAAACAACCTCATGGAGAAACGTTCCGCCATATACTCCTCGCGAATGAGCGCCCCTGTGGCCTCCACTATTATGTCCGGGGCATCTCGAATTCTACTCATGCCGTACAGCGATCGTTGGCGGGCAATCAGAAAGGTTATGCACAGTATTCTCAACAAGCAAAATGCGCCAATCTATGCTCCCTACCAAGATGTCGAGTCCAAGCATCTCTTGTACGACTATCTACGCACCCCCAATAAATGGTACACGGCCAATCAACGGTTCGCAAACTCGGTGATAATGAGCGTGGTGTTTGGAAAACGCATGGAGCTCGACAATCCGCAAATACAGGAGCTGCTAGAAACAACGTCTGAGATCTTGGAGGCTGTACAGCCAGGAGCTAGCTTGGCGGACGCACTTCCAATTTTAGAGAACCTGCCGAAGCCGCTCCAATGGTGGCGACCCAGGGCCCAACGCGCATTTGAAAAGTGCAAAAGGTATATTTCCAGCTCATTTTTAAACCGCGGCTAACACAGCAACTTCAGAGTCTACAAGCGTGAGGTTGACGAACTGAAAGGCCGTATGAAAGCAGGAACAGCCAGAGACTGCTATGCAACGCGTTTCATGTCCTCCCCTGAAGCCTCCAAGTTTGGCGAAACGCAGCTCTTGTTCTCGTTAGGCTCAATCATGGAGGCAGGCTCCGACACATCCCGCATGGCAATTTCGCAGATCATCTGCGCCGCTGTTCTAGACGCAAGTTGGGTGCGTACAGCTCGCGCCGCTCTGGACGTAGTTTGCGGTAGTAACGCTGAACGTCTTCCCGAATTCTCCGACAGACCGAAATTGAGATATCTTACGGCAGTAGTAAAAGAGGGATTTAGATGGAGACCCATAGCGCCGATTGGGTTCCCGACTATGTTGATTCAAGATGACGAGTATGAAGGGTATCGATTTCCTAAAGGGACAATCTTTACGTGGAACGCAACGTCGATAAGTTTGGACGAGAAGGAATATGAAGAACCGTTCCGATTCTGGCCAGAGAGGTTTCTCAATGAGAATCTGGACAATGTAATGCAGGGGCATTGGAACTTCGGGCCTGGTGAGTTGAATTTGCGGGGTTGGTACGCCCACTAGCTAACATCACCCATTGTGTAGGTCGCAGAGCGTGCTCGGGGTACCACGTTGGAGAGACCAACGTCTGGATTGTAATTGCCAGGCTCCTTTACTGTTTTGATTTTGAACCGGTTGAAGTAAGCACATTATTAATTCTGGTAACGTGATGAATGCTGACAGCGTTTGCCAGGGCGAACCAGAAGTTGACTCATTGCGAGTCAGCTGGATGGAATTTAACGAAGCGCCATTTCCAGTCGCCATCAAAGTTCGAAGCCCTCAGCACGCGGCATTGATCGAAAGAGAAGGCAAACCTGCCTCTGAGACCAAGTATTAGGGTGAGGGATGAGGGTACTAATCTGTAGGGCCGAAAAGCAATGAGGGTAGTGGGCAGCGTATGTGGGGGCGGGGGTAGGGGACTAGGACGCCCATTCTCGTGTATTGCCTTTCGAGCTGAAATCGAACACGATGATACCCAGAACTTGTCAAATAAATAAGTGGTCTTGGAAATCGCATCCTAGCTTGAGGTCTAGAAGTATTGTATGGATGAGAAGGCCGTTTATTTCCGGCAAAGAGGCGGGACGTCTACTTCAGCAGACTTGCAGATATCCCAGAGTATTGCAAACTACAATATTAAGAGTGGAAACTTTAGATTTGCAAAGCCCAATCTTAACTTCCTAGCTAGGCTTTCTAAAGTACGGCGTCATATCTTCATTCAACATAAAAGTGAACTGCATCAAATCAGTCTCTTGGCTCCGCGTCACTTGTAGCGGGGTTACTCACCTGGGCGCCTCTTTTTTGCGCTTCAGGGTCATTCTCCATATCTCTGCACATCTTGAAAAAAGCTTCTTTCTCTTCAACAGCGTTCTCATCCCAGATACGCGCAAAGTTTGCTCGCGAACTAGGGTCAATAATCTCCCTCCACTTCTTCCGCCGGACATCGCTGTACGCGTCCAAGATACTGTCATCGGTGAGCCCTTCCTGCATTGCAAGAAAGCAGTCGTAAAGAGTCGTGATATCTGCGAAGCCGCCAGTGAGTCCCATTCCTCCACTAGACCTTCATGTTAGTCACGCATCAAAATCAGGGAATAAATACTGACAATGGATTGCACAGATGCGCTGCATCAGCCGCTAAGAGAAATCGGCCTACTCGCATGCTTTCAGCGCATCTCTGGTGCAGCTTATATGGGCTTATATTAACTAGTTTGTAATCTCCTGGCTTTGGGTTCCCCGGCAAGATTTGCTCGAATCGTTCCGGTTGTCGCTTGAGGTATTCTTCGGTTGACAGGCCCCATTCGTCGCCGTAAGTGACGCGCCAGAGGCCGCCTGGGGTGATCTTTGCGGCCATGTACCAATCTGTTGGATGGACGATGAATTGGGAATCCCAATAGTTGAACTTGGGGAAGTCGTAGTATATCTAAGAACAATTAAGTTGAGTTTCAAAATGTTTGGACGGGGTGAAAGCCTACATTGGTAGCAATTATTTGACTCTGCAGCGTCTCCCCTGGAAACGCCAAATCCCCAAAAAGACTCCTCCGTATCTGACTATTCGCTCCATCACAGCCAACCACATAATCAGTCCCCAGCCACTTCTCACCCTCCGCTGTCTCTACCTGCACTTGCGCCTCCTTCTCGTCCTGCTTAATACCCACCACTTTATGTTTCCACAGCACCTCAGTCGACTCCTGCTCCAAAAACACCCTCAACAAAATCTTATCCAGCTTATCTAACGGCAAGCAAACCATAGCATCCGGATCATTTGTAACTTCGCCCCTAATGCCTGCCAATATTTCCCGGTCTGGTCCGCGCCAGCAAACTCCATGCGGTTTCAAGCCATCACGTGTCACCTCTTCCAAGACACCGGCGCGTCGCAGCTCGCGAACTGAAGAGGGGGCATAATGCGCTGCGCGGGGGTTTTCATCGAGTTTGTCGGACATCTCGATGAGCGAGACTTTGATTCCCTGTTTTGCGAGGAGGATTCCAAGGAGCAGGCCTGAAGGCCCGGCTCCCACGATGATTACCTGGTGATATGTTAAGATCACAAGGTTTTTGGAGAAATCAGAACGGAAAACTGACTTTTGAAATCTTGTATTTGTCTGCCATCGTGGATCGCTGCTAACACCTAACTCTGATTAGAGGCTGGAATTCACGGGGTTTCGAGACTTCCGCGGTGCATCAAAAGCCAGTCTTTCAGAAACAAGCTTTGTTCAAAACTCAATAATGAGAAGCTTTTTGGAGATCTCACTGAATCAACAGATACTATGTGGGGTCGTAACGTTTTGCTGATTTCAATTTGGGGAAGCATGACATGTGGGGTACTCAATCCTGGGGGATGCTCGCAACCCTGCATGTTGTACATTACCCCGCATTGACCCTCAGCTTGGTCTTGCAGTACAGTACAGGGCTCAATTGGCTCCCCGGAGAACGACATTTCAGGGTTCGGTAGAAGAGTGCCGATGTTTATGACTACATCGGCTTGTACGTCCCGGATAGGAAACCGAATAATAGTCGCGCGACATAAATAGTACTGTAACTTTGGAACAATGCGGTAGAAATAAATGAGTGACATTTGTGGAGTATCAGACGCTAAACTTTGGGAAACTTCACCAGTGCACAACTCGTGGGATGTTGTCTGGCAAGTCTCAGACACAGCTTTTAGGAGAAGCTTCCTCAAGTATCGATACGAAAGGGCTTGACTTTGAAAAACGTTCACTGCAACAATGGACCCTTCTCAAGGTAGCAAATATCAAATTTTAGATTATCAAAATCTTGATGTACTTGGTAATTTTAGACTCCCCTTCCAACCGGAGGACCCCCAAAAATGGTTTGAAAGACAATATACACTGAATTGAATACACACTAAACCTCCAAAATGATGGACACTTGAATCGAAACTTTCCAAAAGCTCAAACTTATGCCTCGCAAGCATCGTCCTCATCTGCGGGTTGGGTGGCTTGAGCTTTGGTTGAAGAAACCGAAGCCGAGGCCTTCGCGGAGGTGGCAAAGGTAGTCGGGACCGCAGAAGTGATGCTAGCTGCGGTGGTAACGACCTGGGCAGCGGAAGTGGCAACTGAGACGATCGACGAAGAAACGGTCGAGGAAACTGCTACTGCGGACGCTGCAGTGCCAGATCCAGAGCCACCGGTGTAGAGAGCAGGGCCAGGAATGTCATACTCAAGACTAGTCACGTAGATGTTCACCAAGATACCTGGATCAGTGCTGGTATAGAGAGCGGTCCCGAGAGTGCCGGATGGGGCGTCGGTACCGCTTCCAGTGACCTGGAGGTTGACACATTGGGGGTAGTTTTGAGCGCCATCTGCGCTTCCGGCACTGTGAAGAGCAATGATCTCGTGACGTAGGACGTAGTTTCCAGCGGCAATGGTGGAGGGAACGGTGATTGACCATGTGATGTTGTTTGCTATCAGTTCGTCCGAAGCCCAGGTGCCGGGTGAAGCAGTGTTGTCGACAATACCTTTTTCTGCAATCTTAAACCACTCGAGGGTGGTCTTGTCAACAGTTGCGCAGTCGCCATTGCAATTGGCCATGTAGTCGATGACAGGACCTTTGTGAGATTCCGGCCAAGTGTTCCACTCCATTTCCACGGTTCCACCAGCAGCAACAGGAGCGCTCAATGCGGCATTTACACCGCCTCTGTGGCAGATGATGTCCCCAGTAGCAAAAGCAGAAGGGGCAACAAAGCCCAGGTCGGTTGCAGTCTCCGCCCATCCAATTGACTCGGGAGGAGATGAGGAATATGGGTATTGATTCACGAGGTATCCGGTGTATCTGCGGGAGTTAGCATGCTTGGTGTAGCACCAGAAGTTATATAACTTACTGTGTGCCATCAGCAACGATTCCTTGGACAAAGCCATGAGCTGAGACTTTAGAAACAGCAGCAAGGAGACCCAAGAGGGCAGAATTGGAGAGCATAGATGGCATTTTGGCAGCAAAAAATGAATCGGCGTTTTTGGAAGGTATTGAGAAGATCGTGAAATGTGGAAAAGGAAGTTCTCGTTGATGATTGAGACCAGCTTTGATCGAAAAGAATGTTATGTCACTAGGACGTGGAATGAATGTACTGGGTAGGTGAAGAAGAAAGGCAATCGAGTTGATGGACAAGAAAGAATATAGGACGAAGATAATTCTTATGCAGATACCACGGCGTAAAAGACAGAGCTGCTCCAGAATAAGATTCGGCGAAATTTAATTTCAAAGGAAAGCAACCTTGTTTCAATAAGTCAGCCTCCAATCCTCCACCAACCATATCCACTGCGAGATTCGAAGCAACGATGGCAGATCTTGGCGATCAGGAATAATGAAGCATATATAATGAATTTGTGGGGTTGAGCTTTGGAAAGTGGGTCTGCCCGACGGAAATGGGATTGTTTTTTTGAAACAGGACCGACCACCTGGCCAGCGGCACGGGCTGGGCAGCGTACTTCTCAGAACGATATTTTCATGCCATGTCATTAATTTGGCGCGTTTCGAAACAGTCCGCGTTGCAAGTAAAGCGGGTGTCATGCAACCACCCGCGCCTTGCTATTCGGAGGGGCAAAGTATTGGTGAACGCGGCGCCAAGCAACACCGCGGGAGAGTGGATGTCGTGCGATGGGCTGCTACAGCCGCATATACATCGCCAACAGTGCCAAGGTGAGAATAAGGAGCATTCCGTAATTTCGGGATCGCAACGGCGAAAACGCGTCTAGGGCTCCACGTATCGACGCGACTCGCAAGATCCTCATCGAATGTCAAGGAGTAATGTATTCCAGAGGCTGGGCAACCGGCCAGGTCTACTTGAAGAAACCATAGGGCACGTATGATTAGAAATCTAATGAGTAGATTCTCTTTAGAAAGAAGCAAAAAGGAGGTGCTCCTGCTTGTGATATACTTGTATACAGTGTGCCGCGTGCTTCTACTCGAGGCTTGCAGTAGCGTTAGCGCCAACATACGCTAGGCCCAATGCAGAAGCCCCTATAGTTTTCTACAACATCACTTCACGATAAGTCGCTTTTTGCTGAGCATGTTATATTGGTATTAGGGACCGAAGATTTAATCATCCCTCAGCTTACATTGTTTGAATACCGCGCTCATCTTTGTTCATTTTTGAGCTTTCTAAAAATCCAATTATTTACGCTGGATAACGCGCTTTGCAACAGGCTATCTCATTGAAATTTCAATATTAGGACGAGTTTCGAAATCTATCTCACTACTATGGCCGCACGCGAAAGGCAGAATAGTATTGGAGGTGTTTATTTTTGTAGCTAAAAGAAAACAGAACTGGTATATATACAAGAAATACAACTCGTTCATGCGGTCAAACACGAAACTTTCATCTCAATGTTGCATCCAGCCAGGATATAACACAATTCAGCAATCATCTTCATTCTCCTCTGAAACCCCCGAAGGGGCAGCAACGCTGGTAGCCGAGACGGAGGTAGGCTTTTGCGAAGTGCGGATTTGCAACGTAGTAGGCACTGCGCTGGTAACAGATACTGTGCTAGAAACGGATGGCGTGGATGCGACAGCGAGTGCAGCGGTCTGAGGTGTTGCCGCGGTAGAGACCGCCGCGGAAGATGAAGCGGAACCAGAGGAGGCACCAGATCCGGATCCATCAACCGTGAAGCCAACACAAGATTCATATGTTTGATCGATGGACGCAGCATCCCAAAAGTGCTGCACGACGCAAGCACCAGCGGTAGCGCAGGTATCGCCCAAGTCGGAAGGAACGGTGATGTTGAAAGACAGCTCGTCTGCAGGAATGGTCTTCGCGTTGTCGCCGAAGACGGCATAAGTGACAAGGGGCGAGCCGATGATGGTGTTGGTGGCCGTGTTCACGATTGACACGTTGGCAATGCCGGTATGAGGAGCGCGAAGGTCAAACGTGAAGTCGACGACTTGACCTGCAGTCCACGACTGAACGTTTGCAGTATTGTCGGCGAACTTGAAGCCCTTGCACTGCCAGATGTTGCATTCGGCGGCTTTGAAATCTGTCTGACCCTTCGCGACTTGGAGTTCGCCTTGGATATTGCCGAAGCTGTCTGAGGCTTGATTGTTGAAGACTTGTTCGCCACAAGCTGCTTTCATCGCAGCACCGGCTGCTCGCGGTGTTGGGGAGCTGATGGCGCCATGAGCAGATACGCTTGTAAGAAGGCCGGCGGCGGTAATCAGAATGGGTGATGAATATTGCATTTTGTGATGATGAATATTGCCGATGCTAGGAGCTTGTAGTAAAGATAACCCGCAGCGTGAAATGAATGTATCTATCTATCGAAGAAAAGAGTGTAATGGTCGTCGACCTAAAAGAATGTATTGCTCAGCAATGGATAGTGGTAAAAGGACACTGATGGTAAATCTGCTTGAGAAGAGAAGGAGAACTGGTGACTAAAAGACTTTAATACAATAAAGAGAAATTGATACTTTCGTCCCAAGTCTCAGATCAGCGCAGGGGTTTCATCCTTGCGATGAATATGCGTGTGGGATAAACAAATCCCCACAAAATGCAGATGATTGCACCTTAGCAGCTCGGATGGAATTGCTCCAATCTATTGGACGAAGCTGTGATGCACTGATGCGGCAAGCCATAACTTTCCTCAAAGTCTCATACTTGAACGCTATTCACAAAAGTTCATGTCATAGCGGTCCCGCCCAGCCAAACTGCAGCCTTGGAGGCCGCCACAACTCCGCCACAACGGCATAACATATACTAAACTTTATTTCCGCAGTCTCCCCAAACAAATCCAAGTCTCCCAAGCAATTGACGAGCTCACCTTCACGAAGGATGAAAGGTGGACCGGCCAATGTATTTGTTGCTTGAAAACAAGTGGCTGTGGACCGTGATTGAGATTGGTCCCACGAAGATGTTTCAAGATCGCCGCTACGAAAAATCGGGTCAAGCCATGCGATTCCTCGGATCACCGGCCGAAGATTTATCGGATCGTGTTTGAGCTGCAGGGAGATGCCATTCATCGCATCTCTTGCGAGAGCAAAAGCTTAACATTTAAGCGAAACCACCCCCTTTTTCAGACAGCCAACTAAACTCAAGTCGCGTGACCTGCATCCGACCTTTATAAGGTGTACTGTAAGCATACAATTTCTTATGCTGTGTTTTCTCAGTGCCGGTCAAGCTAAACATTCCGGCTGCCGAGTCATCCAAGTGCCGTAAGTCCGCCGGCGTTTAGCTGGCGATCAAAATCGAGCGGACTGACGCTATTCTGGGACGTCCGAGCTCAGGTCGCGAGTCGCGACTCCGCGCGGCCTCAAAGAAAACTTTATCCACCTTCAACTGTCGAAAAAGTGGTCGCGTGATCGGTATTGACATTTCGAAGAATCGCAATATCACGAAACTCATTTCAACTCATGCTTCGAGCAGCTGTAGGACCGAGAAATCAAACAGTTACACCCTTTTGGTAATGTGAAACGATTTTCAATTGTGACAATAGTAAACATGTGTTATACCCCCGACCAATCCCGATTTTCCGCCATACCATGCAAAGCCTTCTCGTCTCCGCCCTAGAATCTAGCTACCGCTCTCTCCTCTAAATACCGTTGTCGTACACGGGGCTTGCTTGGTCTTGATCTTCTGCCGAGGTGGGCGTGTAAGCGTCCCAAGCCGCACAAGTCGAGTTCAAGGCGGTCGTGTCCATTAAAGCCACGAATTCGCTCTCGCGCTCTAGGAGTTGGATCGCGAGACCCTCGGTGGTGTGCCATGCGATGTGGCAGTGCATGAGCCAGGCCTGTGATGGAGTTAGCTTTGGATTGGGGAGTGAAAAGGTATGGGGGAGACATACACCTGGGTTGTCGGTGTAGAATGCAATGACAACGTATCCGGCACCGGGAAGCAGAACAACGTCTCGGCGAGGAGTGTTTGTCAGTGACAGAGCCACAGTTGAGGAGTTACTGCAAAAGTCAGTTTTATCCCGTGAGATATTACAGTAAGTACTTACTAAGTTCCAGTTCCTTGTCCCAGAACCCAGAAATCGTGACCGTGAAGATGCATTGGATGTGGCTGCGTGTTCATTGTTTGGATAATGAAGTACACCCATTCATTGGCAGTCGGGAACTGGTAGACTTCCTGCTCATCAGTCCAGGTATCGTTGCCCTCGTAAGCTTGGAGCACGGTTGGGTAGTCCCAGTAGTTGAAGAAAGAGTGCTCGCCCATCTCCCACAATCCACCGACGGAAGACTGTACCAACTGGACGGCGAAATCGTCAGAGTAGTCTGAGGCGGCGGCAGTGATGGCCAGGTAGGGGACAAGGTTGGAAGCCACTTCGTCCTCGCAGGTGTCTTCCGAGGCAGCGGCTACAGCAACTGAAGTTGGATCAGCTGTGGAGCTGCTGTCATATCTGATTATACCAAGAACATTGTCGGCGTTGAGGTTGTTACTGCAAGTCGCCTGAAGAATTGCTCGCAGCCAGTAGTTGTCGGATGTGGCATTAGCGGTGAAGATGACATCGTATCTCTGGCCAATACTGATAGAAAGGATATCAGTGGTATATGGCACAATAGGCACGAAATCAGTGGCGATGACTTCCAAAGTGTGGTTGTCGATAGTGAACTTGATTTGCGAATCGGCGGCAACGTTGATAAGACGAAGGCGGTAAGAAGTTCCAGCAACAACATCTTGTGTGAACCGCGAACCAAGGGTAGTACCAGAGGCGTTCCAGGTGTTCGTTCCGTTGATCAATCCGTTGTCAAGAGTTGGGGGTCCACTGGCAATGGCGGCGAGCATTTCCACGTCTGCTGTCTGGTGAGACCAATCTCCTAGTGTCAGGACTCCGAGATCAACATCGTAGTTGGCGGTAGCTGGGCCGTTGATCTGGATACCACCGAAGATACCATCCCAAGCTTGCACGTAGAAGTGAGAGTGGTACCACGATGAACCGTACTGAGTCGCTCTCCAGGTGTAGATGTAGGATGATCCTGGAGCGATTGGGCATTGAGTTACAGAAGGAACTCCGTCCATCAGGTTGGTGTAGTTTTCGGTAGGGATGTTAGTACTTTTCCAAAAAGAGCTGATTGTGAGGCTACTTACGACGGATGCCGTGGAAATGGATGGAAGTTCCGTTATCAGCCATGCTGTTGGAGACGTGAACAACAACAGTGTCACCCCAATCTGCGATAATGGTAGGGCCAGGAACTGTCCCATTGACAGACAGGCACACACGATCAATACCATCTGGGGCACAGGTGGTGTTGACAATGTCAAACCAGTACTCTCGTGTAACTCCGGTATCAGGGGCTTCATCGTAGTAGTTGGTAGAGATATCATAGTCTCCCCAGCAAGAGCGATCGGTCTCGGAGTTGGTGCATCGTTTATAGACGGAGGGTGCGGAATACTTGGGAGCTGCGAGAGCAAAGGAAGCTAGCCCAAGAGACACCAGCAGATGTTTAAACTGCATGGTTGCAAATGTAAATGAATGAAGGATCCGCAAGAGAAAGTAAGGAAACAAACAGAAGGAAAAAGTATAAGCAGTGCTGAACTCAAGAGCGGAGGCTGAAGGCTTGGTGAGGAGATACTGACTGGTTGAGGAGGAGAGATATATATTAACTTAAATTACTTCTCTAGAAAAGCTTAAGACTTGATTGGGAACTACTTGCGGTGGATGCAGCTACCCGTGCGCAAAGCATTGTTGACTCGTACCTATTGCAGATCGATAGTTGCTTGCAGCTCCAAGTAGAAGTTAGACTGAAGGCGTAAGCCACAACTCGTCAGTTGGCTTCGTCACAAAAAGTATTTTCCTTGGCTTTGGCCTCTGAGGCTAGAAAACGCAGGGGTTTAGATCTTCCCGCAGCAACCCACTCGAGAAGAAAACCTTATGCAATCAAGCTTCCACATCCACTTTAGTCAATAATGGATACCGTCTTCCGCAGTTAGAATACCCAACCCCACACACATATCTAATTTGGAATGTTTTGCAATGTCTCCACAGCGGTTTGTTTCAGGAAAAAGCATGCATAAGTTAGTTAAGCTTTCGAATCCACCCTCTCGAAATGGTTCTTTTCGTCCGCATAGGTACAGTACTTCCGCAGTGGAGTTGTGCAAGCTTGTACAGTCAACTGAGTCAACCGTGCGAGTCTACCTCTACGGTACTCGTATGGACGTATGGTTCCTGATGTCCGCAGTGGAGTTACTCTATGAAGGTGTTGTGACGCGGCCAGACTGCCAAGAAAGTCTTGGCACTGACCCCAAAGAGATCTTGTTAAGACTACCGGTACAGTACTGTAGCGACCCCTTTCCTTACCGAAAGTCTTCGGATGAACCCGCAATACCGGTAGACTCTGACTTGAATGTTATATTTTCTACACCAAAAAAGGTTATTACGAGCATTAGCTGTGTGATCTGCCAAATGAGGGTAATTAGTGAAGAGTTTCACTGGCGTCACTGAGCCAAGGTGGTGGCGTGTGCACTGTGAAGGTGAAGAGCGTCGTGGACCCCTATGAGCTTAGGAAGTCTATTTCCGTCACGATTATTATTTTCACCTTATGCATTAGATTTCCTCAGCCTCATTTGTGCGGTCGTGTCGTGTCCCTAGTCACGCGCGCGGTCCACCCTGGCGGCTCAGATCTTTTCACCGTTATGCATTAAATAATATCAGCCTCGTTGTCGTGTTCCTGGTACTGTAACGCGCGCGGTCCACCCCAGCGGCTCAGATTATCAGATAACCACAACCCATCTAGCGCAGGTACCCCGAGGTACCAAGCCGGCAGAAGATGCCTACTGTAGTTTTCGGTCAATTGTTCTAAACTAGGCCATATCTTGACGAATCAGCTTAATCGTGCACACTTTGAAAGTGCCGTTTTTGTTTCTAGCGGGTGCAGCCGCAGCGGGAGATCGGCACTTCAACGCGTGGCGGGTTTCGTCACCTTGTTCGCGTGGACGGCTTGCATGAGTGGACTAAACAAGATTTCAGTGACAAATTGAACAAGCTTTGGATAATGGAAAGCTTATTTGTGATTTGATATATACTTGAGACTTTCTCGGCGGTTTTAGTCCCAGTTACCGCATCATTTATACTCAACAGTTGCCGCCCAGCTCTTTCAAACACTTCAACATACTGGCTCCGACTTTTTCATTCATTACTTTCAAAATGCTTTTCAAGTCTTTGGCTTTTTTGGTGCTGGCTGTTGGCGCGGCAGCAGTTCCATCCATCTCCAAGCGCGGTACTATGACCGATATGAAAATCTATGCCTACGGCGTTGGAATCAATGGTCTCCCTATTCTTGCAGATTCCACTGGTAGGCTATCCTCCTATGCAATATAATTTTATCAAAAACGGCGTCTTATTCTCACTCCTAGGAAACGCATACGTCTCCACCGCAGACGTGCAGCCCGCCAACCTCTCCTCCCTAGTCTGTAAGTCGATTTCACTTCCAGCTTTCTGCTTCAAGCCTGAAATCTAACTTACAAAATCACAGGGACAATCTCCACCGACGGAGCCACCGAATGGACCGTTGCCTAGTACGTCCTAATCCTCCCCCGCTTCTCTCCATGATCTATGAGCTAACTCCCCAACAGCAACTCCACCAACAGCACCACCACCAGCAACGGCACCCTCTACATCATCCCAACCACCGACACCTACGGCGCAGTCGGCTTCGGCACCGCTCCCTCGGGCGCCGTCACCACGCCCTTCTACGTGTACGGGGAGCAGGTGCAGTACCTAACGGACTCCCTGCTCGAGGCGCAGTTCTGGGCGAAAACCATCAACGGCACCACCGAGTCCCAGATCATGTGGAACTCGGATGGCTCGTCGCAGACTGATAGCACGCCTGTTGTGCTGAAGACTACTGGGCCTGTCACCGCTTAGAGATGTTAGACAGGGAGATTTAGAGGGGTTTGGATTGGGGATTTGTTCGGGATTGTCTGGGCTGTATGTTTACTTTCGTTCAGTGTTAGATAAGCTTTGAATTGAAAACTTGCGGTGGACTAGCTGTTGGAATGATGCTTGGCTGTGAAAGCTCATCTATTCGTGAACCCCTGAAATTGACCCCGAGAGTGGGTTTTTAGATGTGATGCCCCGCAAAACCAACTACGATAGGCCAAGCCCACTTTCGCAGTGAGATGCGCATGACTTCCCCCCTCCTTAAAGCGCAGCTTATGCAAGCAAAGCATCGTCCACCTTCCCCCTCTGATCGTGTCCCACTGGGTGGTTCTCGTACTTCACCCCACAAAGGGCCGTCCACATTCTCATTTTCTAGTCAAGTCCCACTGACTGGTTCTCGTACTCTACCAAGTTCTACCAAGGTGGAGCTGCGCAGGCTTGCCCCACTCTTTTCAAAAAGAGGCACGCGGCCGCCACATGCAAACCTACACTTGTTCTGCCCAAATTTGCAGAATCGAGTCAGACCAGCCTGTGGACGTGGGAATTCGTTTCAACGTTCATCGGATTAGAAAGCTCGAAGTGTTTGGTAATCTCCGAGAACAAGTGCGAGCGAGGGGCTAAGTATCCGACCTCCAAAATTTCACTTGTCGTTTCGCCCACTGAAATAAGGGGGACCAAGAGGACTCTAGAGTATGAGAGTTCAAATGAAAGAAGGTGGGAAACTCCAAACTCCAAACAACTTTTTGAGAGTCCCCACGTCCAGAATAGTGAAACTTCACACAACTTTTCCTTTTCCTCGATATCCCAGTAAATCACTTCCAAACTTCGCTCTTCGTATCTAACAAGCTGGTCTTGTAACATTGACTCCGAGCCCAACACACCCATCCCCCTTCTTGACTGCTACCACTTCATGACTCTCTGCTTTTTTCACATTCGTGACGCGAGTTTCCTCGAACTGCCTCCATAGCTCTTCCTCAAGAGCAGCTAAATTACCCATATCCCTCTCGTAATCGGTTCGCCTTGTGCGTCGTATTCTTTAAGTCTTCGAGTCTTCTCCGCTTTCTGAGCAGCGCGGGCTTTATGCTGTTGGATTCGATAGCGGAGTGGGGCTAGGATCTAGTCGCGTGCTCTTGTTAGCATGTTCATGGTTGGGGATACTTGAGTGGTGGGTGTTGTTGGTGCTATTTGGTGGTGGGGCAGGAGCTGGCGTTTGATGGTCGGCGGAATGGTGTAAAGCTACTGGTCAGGTAATGGTGTGGACAGCTATCGATTCTTTGAGTGGAAGTTACCCCTTCTTACATATTCACGGGTCATCCACCAGAGTCATTCAGACTTTCTCAACTACGTCACACGCAAACGCTTGGAGTTTTCATAATTGCTTGCATTTCTTTCATTTGCACACCGCTCATCCAGATCCCGGTAAAGAACTCATGCCTTCTCCTCCTTCGCAATTCGCTCATTAATTATCTTCATCATCTTCCTATTGTTGAACGAAAGCTCGTCAAGATAACTCGCCTCATCCTTCAACAAGTCCAATTGTTCATACCTCAGCTTCTGCCCAGCCGAACCATCCCCGAATCTCGTCAAACTATTCTGGACAAGGGTCTGGGCGGACGAGTTCAGAACTCTTGAGCGAGCTATCATGTCGTCGAGGGCTTCCAAAGTTTTCTGCTCTTGCAAGAGGAGGCTCAAGTTTGCTGAGACTTTGGATCCCATTGTTGAACGATGAGTGTGTTCAATTTGGATGTGTATAGTTGCTGATAAGTGGCTTTAAATGTTATATTGATGAAAGGGAAATGGGCTGGCTTATATATACGGCAAGCTTTACGTAGAAACCCATTCACGGATCTCTCTCCAGAGTCAGTCACACTTTCACAAGTCATATATTCACTTCACTGTAGCAAGTTTTTGATTCTCTAGCCTCGTCAAGTAATCCAGTATTCACAGCCCCTCGAAAGGAGCCTCTTAATCTCTGACATCTCACAATCTTCAACTAGTCCTGTCAAGCTCCTGCAGCCTCCTCATTTTCTCCATTCTCATTTTTCTCCTAACCACAAAACCAGCGTGTACCATCGTACTCTCCAACTGCTCTCGCGGACTCATCTTCATTATATCTTTCGAACACTCCTCAGCCTCCGCCAAAAGCTGCGTTAAAAGATCGGCTATGATCTCATCGCGTGCGGACTTCGCTTTTGGTAGGCGTTTGAGGAGCTCTCTTAGTTCTTGGGCGTTGACTAAATTCTGAGCGGAGAATTCGGCGGTCTGAACTGCGAGGTGAGCTCGAGTCGAAGCAAGTTGTTGTTCGAAGTCGTGATCGGAGACAGGCATTGTTGCAGTGAGATTGTTGTGGAAGTTTGCGTGAGATGATGAATATGAGTTCCGAGGCGATATTACGTGTGGTGTGTAGCTGTGCGGAGCTAAAGATGCTTGTAACTAACTTGATATCGCGTGGTGGTGTAGAGATGGGTAGTGATCAGATGGTACTGCTTCTTTATACAGATGAAACTTGAGCCAGAATTGTATTCACAGACCATTCAAGACAGTAATCGACTCTGGTCTACAAATGATTCACGGCGGGACTGATCTTGCTGCAAGCGAAATACAAAGGGAATGAATGTCTCTTGATATAACAATTCGAACTAGTGGTAATCACGGTTTGATTCACAGGAGCAGCAAACGCATTTTCATGAACGACGCCTTTTTAAGTCTACCAAGTACTTCTCTTATACCGCCTAGACCTGCCCTGAACAACCAGACTTCCCATTCCTCGACAGGCGCTCTGCATAATAAGACTAATTTCCCCTATCCTCTTCCGCTTTTTTTACCAACTTCTTCCCGTACATCTCCTTCTGCTCCACCGCCGTCGCCAAATACGTCTTCAAATGCTCTGATCTTTCCTCATCTCTGCAGTTCTCTATTCGGTCATTGTAATACTCTATGAGTGCGACGGAGAGAGCTATATTAGCCGCTATGGACTTGTCGAGCGCGCGTGTTGCTTTTTAGTGGAGGGCTTTAGACTTGTGCATCTTTATTGCCGAGATTAACATGGATAACATTTTGTTAGATGGAGTTGGTGGTGGTGGCGAGAAGGTTTTGTTTGCATTTCAGGGTATCTATGGGTTGAAGATGTGCTCGTGGTCGGGGCTGCGTATGGAGACTGGCTATTTATGGCTCGTTGGTGGAAGCTGGAAAGTGTGAGTGGTAGACTTGAAAATCATTGGTAGTAACGTTGATGATTCACGGAAGTGAGATATATTTTCGTGAATGGCAATTCCTTGAATTTGCTACTTCCCATATTCCGTCATCAATCCCACACTACCGCATCTTTATGCAGAAGCAGACTCTCTCTATACCATTTCCTATCCGCCTCTGCCTTAGTCACCCTCTGCGCCTCAGCCTGCTTCTCCAGCTCCACTCCCTGCAGCCAGGTCTTGTTCAGAGAGTTCCACAGAGCGATGTCTCTATCAGACAGCTCGCTGCACAGATCCTTCAACTTTTCGAGACCTGCTTGGTCCTTGCGGATACTCTCTAAGTTGCGTGCAATGCGTTTACTGAGTTTGGCTGAATCTTTTGTGCTGAGCGGGGCGGATTGGTGGGCCTTTAGGGCCGAGGCGATTGTGAAGTACATTGTGCAATAGGTGGGAGACTTGGTGTGACTGGGGGTGACTTGAGCGGGCTTTGCTTTGCTTGAGAAATGTTGCTTATGCGGTATGCGGTCGAGGTCGGTAGTAAGTGGCGTTTGTGTCGAGGAGTGTTTGATTCAATAGCGGTTTGATTCGAAAAATGTTGTGTCGATTATGAACTGTCTGATGATGCATGCAGCTTCAAAGCTAGCTTTTATAGGGCCCCAAATCGCCCAGCCGAACTACACATTCACATAGCCATTTCATAAATCATATAGGAGCCATATTCATAAACAGCTTCCAATTCACATAGCCAGTTTTGATAACGTTCGACCACAAAGATAAAGACTCATCGACGGCAATGTATTTACGCAGGAACACTGCATAACTAATTCCTATTTCCCTTCAAATCCTCTAGCTATACTTCCCTTAATTGCCTATCACCTTCCCTTCCCAGCTTCCCTCTAAGCAGGAGAATCCTTCGTGGCCTTCTCGACGCCTAACTTCTCATTCATGATGGCCTTCTCAATAATCGCTCTCAAACGACTCAACTCCTCCCCAATACCACCAAATTCCACCCGAATAGCATCCACCTGCGCCGTTACATCTGCGAGATGTACTGGAGTAGTTGCGATTTGAGCCGAGAGGGTTGCGATGGCAAATTCCAGGTTGTCTATGCTGGCGTCCACGGCGGCGATGCTCCCAATGATAGTTTGGTCAGGGGCGGCCGCAAGTGGTTGCGTGGTAGTGGCGGTAGGCATGGTTGGGACTTGGACAATGAGAGAGTGAAGGTGGTTGGGGATGAAGAGGTGGTGGTAGTGGTGGCAGTGTT